>PVLC010015313.1:0-37636 GCA_004027655.1 Graphiurus murinus | reverse complement strand
CCCTTTTTTTTTTTTTTTTTTTTTTGCGGTACTGGGGATTGAACTCAGGGGCATTCTACCTCCAAGCTACACCCCCAGCCGTATTTTTTATTCTTTATTTTGAAACTGAGTCTCACTAAGTTGCTGAATGCCTCACTAGGTAGCTGAGGCTGGCCGCGAACCCGGATCCTCCGGTCTCAGCCTCCCGAATGCTGGGATTACAAGCATGCGCCACCACGCCTGGCTCTATTTTTTATTCTTTATTTTGAAACAGGGTCTCACTAAGTTGCAGAGTGCCTCACTAAGTAGCTGAGGCTGGCTGTGAACCTGCCTCAGCCTCCCAAGTAGTGGGAGCACTGGAGCTTGCCACTGAGCCTCGTGGCTCCCTCTGTAGACTTGGGCGCCTGCCAGTTTGCTTTGGGAAGAGCTGAATACAGCCACCTGAGCACGACAGTCCTACCCACCCGAGCGTGCAGAGCCGCCCGCAGGCCCTCAAGGCATGGTGCCTGCCCAGGAGGAACGGTCCTCTGCGTCCGCAGGAGACGCAGCTCCTTGGCTCACCTGCAGGGCCACAGTGAAGTGGCTGGTCTTAGTGTCCCGGACGATGCTCGTGTTCATGGCTGACTGGATGCCCCAGCGCCACTGCAGGTAGCCCACAGTGTTCTTGTCCAGGTTCCGAGCGAGGACAGTGGTAAGGCCAGGCCGGATCCCACGGGATGAGAACTGCAGAGCACAGTTTGTCGTCACAAAGCTGGGGGGACACAGAAAGGGTCTGATGACACCCGCTCACAGCCGTTCTGTCGCTTCCTGAGGCCCGGCTCCCAGCAAGGAAAGGCAGAGGCCAGGGGGTGAGGGAGGGCAACACGGTGGGATCTTTCTAGAACCTTCCCCGCTGACCCGCAGTACCCCATCCTCCCCAGCTCAGAGGCACCAGAGGGCCGAGTCCTAAGTGGTGGAGCACAATCCTGCTCCATGAAGTCACCCAGGGACGCTCCCAAGCAAAGCAGCCCAGGGCAACAGTCCCCAAACTTTGCTACACACTGGAGGCGCCTGGCTGATCCAACATAACTGGCCATCCTGATTTCCTCAGCCCGCGCTTGGGAGTGTGAAAGCCCTCCTGGATGGTGGGATTGTGCAGCACGGCGTGAGACCTGCCAACTCTGAGGACACTTTGGACCAGTCAGATCAGAGTGTCCAAGCTGGACCTAGTGGTGCACTCCTGTGATCCCAGTACTTGGGAGGCTGAGACAGGAGGATTGAAGTTTGGAGACCAGCCTCAGCAACTTAGTGAGACAGACCCTGTTTCAAAATAAAATAAAGTAGGGCTGTGGGTGTAGCCCAGAGGCAGAAAGTCCATGGACTCAATACTGAGTGCCACAAAAGCGAAACAAAAAACCAGAGTTTCCAGGTGAGGCTCAGGCAGCAGTTTGTTTTTAGGAACTGCCTGTGTGAGCTGGGCGTAGTGTCACATGCCTGTAATCCCAGTACTTGGGAGGCTGAGATAGGAGGACCGCAGATTTGAGGACAACTTCAGCACATAATGAGGCTCTCATCTACCTAGTAAGGCCCTGTTTCCAAAAAAAGGGGGGGAGGTCTGGGTGTGTAGCTTAGAGGTAGAATGCCCCAGGGTTCAATCCTCAGTATGATGGGGGGGGGGGAGAACTGCCTGTGTGAGAGGCTGAAACAGGAAGATTGTAGGTTCAAGGCCAGCCTCAGCAATTTACAAAAACCCTCAGCAACTTCGCGAAACCCCATTAAAAAAAACCAAAAACCAAAACACTGGGAGCTGGGGGTGTAGCTCTAAGGTAGATTGCTCATGGCTGTGTCCCCCAGTACAGGAAAACAAAAACCATAACTGCCCCTGTGATCCTAATGTACATCATAGTGTGAGCTACTGACTGAAGCTGCTGAAAAGCCAGGTTCTGTGAAGAACGCTGAAGTTTGCTACAGGAGTGCAGCCCCATCTTCTGGCTAAAAGGGGAATTTCCTTCACCAGCAAGAATTCACTGGGTGTTCACTGAAGGTGCTGGGCAGTGGACAGGCAGCTGTATTCTTTAGGAAACAGCTCAACATTTACCTTACTGACTCCTTCTGTGTCTTGCTCTCCTTTCTAAGCTCTGGGATAAAGCTTTTACCGGTAAAATAACAATAAAAATGGTAACTCATATCAGTATCATTTCTTTACTTCTAAGAGCCTCCCTCTGCCAAAGAATTCAAATTATTAACAGCCAACTCCTCAGTCTCCACAGGCGCCAACCCCACACTCCCTGTCATTCGGGTCATATGTGAGACACTCTGGGGGGCTACATTTCTCTGCTGCAGCCACACTGGGTTTAGGGGAGCAAGCAGGCGAGAACACCACTCCTGAGATTTCTAGAGAAAGCTGCAACCACTGTATGGATACAGGGCCTTGCTATTGAACCAGGGGCATTCTACCTCTGAGCTACATCTTCAGACTTTTAGTTTTTTTTTGGGGGGGGGGGGGACACTGGGGATTGAACCCAGGGGTATTCTACCCCAGAGCTACATTCCCAGCCGATTTTATTTTGAAACAGGGTCTTGCCGGGTGTGGTGGCGCATGCTTGTAATCCCAGCATTTGGGAGGCTGAGACTGGAGGATCCGGGTTTGCGGCCAGCCTCAGCTTCCTAGTGAGGCCCTCTGCAACTTAGTGAGACCCTGTTTCAAAATAAAAAAAAAAAAAAGAAACAGGGTCTTGCTAGGTTAATGAGTCTCAACTCACTACTTGTTGAAGCTGTCCTCAAACCTGTAATCTTCCTTCCTCAGCCTCCCAAGTACTGGGATTACAGGTGTGCGCTATCACACCCAGCTATTTTTATTTTATTTTTTTGTGGTGCCGGGAACTGAACCCAGGGGCATTCTATCTCTGAGCTACACTCCCAGACCTATTTTGTTATTATTTTTTATTTGGAAACAGAGTCTCACTAAGTTGCACAGAGCCTCACTAAGTAGCTGAGGCTGGCTGCGGACCTGCAATCCTCCTGTCTCAGCCTCCCAAGTACTGGAATTACAGGAGTGCGCCACCACACCTGGCTGGCATCCCTTTTATAAGCGCCCCCCGCCCACTGTTTACAAATCAGTCATCATTGTTTGTAAATCTAGAGTCTCAAGTTTGATAAACTCTGGATACTACTGAATTTCAGACATGTAAAAGCTGATAACCAAGCAGCCCTAGGTCTGTGGTGACCAGACACTTTGAGATCCAACCAAAACGAAATGGCCAAAAGGTTTTCCTCAAGGAAGTGTCTCCTAACTGTCTGAGCCTGAGAATCACGTGAGGGGCCTCAGAAGGACGAGTCCTCCTGCCTTCCTCCCTCACAGGACTGAAGTCAGCTTTTCCGCAGCATCCCGGGTGATGACTCCAAGCAGATGGGTTTAGGACAGTACTGACACGTCTATGCACCAACTCAAACAAGTTCCAGAGCAGAGCCTGTGGGCCTCGCTAGCAGGCCCGGGTGCACATTCACCCCTCCACTTCTTTTTCTTTTTAGCAGTATTTATTAAGGATTGCCCTCAGGGGCACCTACTACAGAGCTGCACCCCTGGCTATCCCGCTTTATTTTTTATTTTGACACAGGGCCTTGCTGGCCCCCTGAATCGCTCAGGTTACAGGAATGTGACCTCTCACCTGGCCTTGGCCCTTCCATCTTCCCGTCTCCAACAGAAGAACCACTTGAGGGCTCTACTTACACTGTCCAAGCCCAGGGCCCTGCCTGTCCCATGTTCCATGTGATCCCGGGGCTCTGGCCCTCACGTTTTCTCACAAAGTTCTTACTCTGTATGCCAGCTGGACCCTCAGACCCACTCACTCTCTGCACTGAAGAGCCAGCCTGGCAGACACATGCCACCCCAGAAGTGAAGGAGCTGGGTTTTTTTTTTGTGGTACTGGGGATTGAACTCAGGGGCATTCTACCTCTGAGCTACACCCCCAGCCCTATTTTTTATTCTTTATTTTGAAACCGAGTCTCACTAAGTTGTGGAGTGCCTCACTAGGTAGCTGAGGCTGGCCATGAACCCGGATCCTCCGGTCTCAGCTTCCCAAATGCTGGGATTACAAGCGTGCGCCACCACACCCAGCTGAAAGAGCTTTCTTAAACATATACTCCGCTGCAGGCCTCCTTCAGCTCTATCTTCCTCCAGAGGAATAAGGTCTGATATACCTCCAACCAATTCTTTAGTCTCAATTCACACAAGTGTCCCTGCCCCCACCCTATGGGGGAGGAGGTTACTGCTGTTCTAGAGGGGGCAGCGAAGCAGACCTCGGAGTGTGACATTGCCACAGCTGCAGAGATGATGGGGAACAGGGGCCAGATGAAGCTTGGGCACCGGGGAGACCCACCGACCACCAGGCGGCCTGACGTTCTTTGGGACAATGACATGGTCCACACGTCCACAAGTACTTTAGACTACTGACCAACGTCCCTACAAAGGCACTTCCACCCTCTCATGGTCCTCACAGGACCGTGGGGCAGATACGCCACAGCTACGAAAACTTGTGGCACAGAGGCGAGGCCTGGCTGGGCCAGAGCCAGCCCCCCCAGACCTTGCGGGACGGAGAATGCACAGGCGCTAGGCTCCTAACCAACACAGCACCAAAGAGGAGATGGCTCGTATACTTACCATCTTGGTGTGAGATTACGGAACAGCTTGAGACCGAATAAAGGCCCCTGGAGGTCTCCAGCTCCAAATTCCAACTGTTGAAAAAAGAGAAAATGTGAATAGTTCTTTTATCTCACACCCCAAACCCAGGTCTGGGGTGTGCACCTTGCTAGAGCTCTACACAGAGGGTGGCAGGTTCAGAGTGGCTCAGGCTCACCACTGCCCCAGACCTGCAGCAGGCCGAGGCTACAGAAAGGGACTCTGTAGACAACACTGCCGGCCTCACGTCCTCACCTCCCTGGCTCAGAAGGGAGCTGATGGGGTCCTGCACTCCCCTGGTGCCGCCCACCAACTGCAGAGCCCCTGCCGTCTGCTGCCTGCAGGGGTCAGGTGTGCCCCATCTCCCTGCTGCGCAGACTCCTGCATTTTCATTGTGCTCCAAAGTTCTCACAGGTGACTGGAGATGGGCCTCGGGGGGCTGCCGTTAGAGCCCATCAGCAGTTCCACTCTTGCCTGGCCTTGGAAGTCACAGCCAGCTCTGGCTGCCTCATTTACTAGCCTGGGTGACTTTCAAGGCAGCTCTTCAATGTTAATTTGATGCGGCCCGTGTGCCTGGCAGGGCCGGTTGTTACATGACCACTAACCAGTGACCAGGGCATGGAGACAGGCACGGCCTTCCTTCTGCCTGTGCAGGAAACTGGGCTGGCCCACATGCTTTGGTGAAATGGAAATAAAGATGCTGAGCTTCTAGAGGTTGGATTTCTGAGGTGGGCATCTCAAAGGGCATCTTATCCCAATTTTAAACTGAAACGACTCCTCAGACTCGAGACCCTTTTCCACTGGGGCCAGTGAATGCCTGCAAGTAACCCGCCGTGCTACAGTGGCCACCCCCGGTCACCGTGACAGTTAGCTGGAGGGCGCACGTTCAGAAATAAGGCTTTGCATGGCCAACACAGTTCAGCCCAGGGGCGTTCTTACCTCTCCCCATCCCTTCGCAGAGGTGACGCGGCGGAGAGCGAAGTTAATGGAACCCCCTCCATTGCCATTCTGCGTCGAGAGGCTTCCAGAGAGGATGGCTGTGTCTGTGGCTGTCAAGGGTGCCTAGGAAAAGACATTTGCTAGTGACGAGTAAATCAAAGAATTGGGAAGTGCCACGACGGCAGCCGAGGCAAAGGTGCAGATGACTCGTGGGTCAGAGAACGGGGCGAGTGCTCCCCTCAGCAGCTGTGCTCCCCTCGCTTTGCCACCTGCACTGCACGTGGCCACAAAGGCAATGTGTTCTGCACAAGCTTTAATGGCAAACGTCAAAGAACCACGGATAAACAGGGCCACGTGCTGGGTCGCAGAGTGCTGGGGTGGAACTGCAGTGGCCCGCGGTGTGCCTCCACGTGGGTGCCCGGGCCTCTCCAGCACTCGCTCCCAACATGTTCCCAGGTAGTTCAAGGAGGGACGTTTTCCTGAGCTAACTCCAGTTGTAGGCTGATGTGTTGGAGAATAAATGAATGAGTGCAGGAGGCAGAGACCTGCGGGAGCCCTCAGTGGAAAGGCCTGACCTTGCCATAGTCAAGTAGGGGGCAGAAAGGTGACATTTCAGTGACCCCAGGGCTCAGGATGCAGAGCTGCTGCAGCCTTCAGCACATAATGAAGCACGATTTAAAACTAAAACTGGTTCTCAGAATTATCCATGGAGCTCGGCCTTCCTGAAATCCCCACGACCTTGGGCTTCTACGTCTCTTAGCCCATTAACACTTACTAACTGGAGAGACCCGAGACCTCAGGGCCTGAACGCCCCGGCCCCTGCTCTCATGCTGGCTCATGTGTGGACAGAGCAGTAACAGACAAGGTTGTGACCAGAGCACTCTCTCGTTTTTTAAGTGGCTAATTGCATGCTTTCATAAATAAAGATGAGGAAAACCCTGAGCAGACTCCTCGTTCCAGCTGCTGGGTGTGCTGTGCCTCATTAACTCAGGCCAAGCTGTACTTGGAGAGGTGTTTGTGTGCTTTACCTCAATGGACTGGGATATGTGCATTTTATTAATTTCAATCTGCGGAAGGCCGCTTCCAGACACATCTTCATACTCCTCATCATAGCGATCAAAAAGGTCAGTGGCATCTACTCCAACGCTGATGGTTCCCTGGGGCGGAGAAACGAGCAGTCAGCACGAAGGGGTGTATTTGTGCACGGAAAGACAATGTCACATCTGAGCAGCGGGCTCAGCTTAATTGAACCAGGCACTGACTTCACGGTTCCTGGCTTAGGCAGACCACTCCACGCTGCAGCCCCCGCAAGATGAATGTCACAGTTCAAATAGCTAGTGCACCAGAGCAATGCTGGCCTTCCGGAGGCAGACAGCATTGCTCTGACTAGGACAGCCAGTCTGCATGTCAAAAGACATGCCAAAGACAAGCGTTAGCTGAGTGGGAGCAACACAGCTCCATCTCCAGAGACCAAACAGGACCCCCAGGCACACAACCCTTGAGAAACTAGCCTATGGAGATTAAACATTGCTCTCTAAACATTCTTACATAACAAAACATCCTTAACCCATTTTTTTTTTGGTGGTACTGAGGATCAAACCCAGGAGCACTCTACCACTGAACAATATGCCCAATCCTATTTATTTATTTGGCACTAGGGATTGAATACAGGGGCATTCTACCACTGAGCTACATCCCCCACGCTTTTTATTTTGAGACAGGGACTAAGTTGCCCAGGTTGTCCTTGAACTTGTAGTCTTCCTGCCTCAGTCCCTCAAGTGGCTGGAATTACAGGTGTGGGCCATTATGCCCAGCAAGGTGGTTTTTTGGTACCGGGAATTGAACTAAGGACCTTAAAACTCTTTAAAACATAAAAATAGCCAGGCATGGTGGTGCAGGCTTGTAATCCCAGTGCTTGGGAGGCTGGGACAGGAGGATGCTGGTTCACAGCAACTTAGTGAGGCCCTCTGCAACTTAGTGAAACCCTGTTTCAAGATAAAGAATAAAAAATAGGACTGGGGGTGGAGCTCGGAGGTACAATGCCCCTGGGTTCAATCCCCAGTACTGCAAAAAAACAAACCAAACCAAAACATAAAAATATCAGCCTGGTATGGTGGTGTGTACCTGTAATCCCAGTTCTGGGGAGGCTGAGACAGGAGGGATACAGGTTCAAAGCCAGCCTTGGCCATTTTGTGAGGCTCTAAGTAACTTAGCAAGGACCTGTTTCCAAATGAAAAATAAAACAGGGCTGGGGGTTCAGCTCAGAGGTAGAACCTCCCCCCTAGGTTTAATTCCAGCACAACCAACCAAACAAACCATAAAAACGCTTTGTGTGTGTGTGTGTGACTGAGAATTGAACCCAGGGGCATTCTACCTCCAAGCTCCACCCCCAGTCCTATTTTTTATACTTCATCTTGAAACAGGGTCTCACTAAGTTGCAGAGGGCCTCACTAGGTAGCTGAGGCTGGCAGTGAACTCAGATCCTCCTGTCTCAGCCTCCCAAATGCTGGGATTACAAGTGTGCTACCACGCCTGGCTGAAAATACCTTTAAAGATAAAGAATCATAGATAAAAGAAACTATGATTAAATGAAAGATTTAAAAATTGCTCTGCTTTTTAAAATTAGAGAGCTAAATTATGACAAACAGAAGACTACATTCTCTCAATAGTCAGCTAAAATTTTGCTGATTGATAAAAATACTCCTTACTCAAAAAAATCAGTTTATAAGCCGGGCGTGGTGGCGCACGCTTGTAATCCCAGCATTCGGGAGGCTGAGACCAGAGGATCTGGGTTCGTGGCCAGCCTCAGCTACCTAGTGAGGTACTTTGCAACTTAGTGAGACTCGGTTTCAAAATAAAGAATAAAAAATAGGGCTGGGGGTATAGCTTGGAGGTAGAATGCCCCTGAGTTCAATCCCCAGTACCGAAAAAAAAAAAAAAAAAAAATCAGTTTATTATTTTCTTTCATAGTCCTAAGACTTTTTTTTTTTTTTTTTGCGGTACTGGGGATTGAACTCAGGGGCATTCTAGCTCCGAGCTACACCCCCAGCCCTATTTTTTATTCTTTATTTTGAAACCGAGTCTCACTAAGTTGCGGAGTGCCTCACTAGGTAGCTGAGGCTGGCCGCGAACCCGGATCCTCCGGTCTCAGCCTCCCGAATGCTGGGATTATAAGTGTGCGCCACCACGCCCGGCAGTCCTAAGACTTTTCAAACACACATGCATACTAACCCAACTTATAAAAACACGATTACGAACATTTTTATTAAATTTTCTGCAACCCATTTTAAAGCAACATTATTATTTTTTGTGGTACTGGGGATTGAACTAAGTTGAGGAGAGCCTCACTAGGTAGCTGAGGCTGGCTGCGAACCTGGATCCTCCGGTTTCAGCCTCCCATGTGCTGGGATTACAAGCATGCGCCACCACGCCCGGCTTAAAGCAACATTATTGAGGTTTAATTTATGTATAATATAAACTACACCTATTTGAAGCGCATACTTCAATGAATTTTGACAGATGAATTCTTTTTTTTTTTTTTGTGGTACTAGGGATTAAATCCAGAGGCATTCTACTTCTGAGCTACACCCTCAGCCCTATTTTTATTTTATTTTATTTTTTGTGGTGCTAGAGATTGAACCCAGGGACAGTTTACCTCTGAGCTATGCACCCAACTCTATTTTTTTTTTTCTTTATTTTGAAACAGGGCCTAAGTTACAGAGGGCCTTACTATAAGTGGCTGAGGCTGGCCGAGAACCTGCGATCCTTCTGTCTCAGCCTCCCAAGTACTGGGATTACAAGTGTGCGTCACTACACCCGGCTAATATATTCTTATGTGTAAGAATATAATATACAATATATATTTCTTAAGAATATATTTTTATTGCTTAGAAAATTTACAGGTTCTGATATCACAAACCAGTTTGCCAATAAATGTTCAAAAATATGGCTTTAATTATTTTAAGCATCCCTGTTCACTTTCAATAATATCCTAGTTTGATGAGTGGTACGGTCCCTCTGCCATCAGACCACAGTAAGGACACGGCGTATGGAGCACTTGGGGCAGAGGGCAGGGTCTGTCTTGAGCTCTGTGGGGGGAGGGCTGAGGCGGGGGGAGCCCAGGAAGGCTGTGGCTCAGCTCATGAAGAAGGACCTGGGTTAGCCAAGGTGTTGGCCCTGGCAGGATCGACTCACGTGTGGTAGTTCACAGCTGGACACCTCCAACGCATTACACCTGGCAGTTTTCATTTGGTTCTTTGGAGAAAGGCACTCAGATTATGTGCAGTATTTCAATATCTGTATCTCTTTTACTATGTGTCTAATTGTACAGGCTAAAACTTTATGGTTTTCTTTCTTTCCCAAAGAAAAACTACTTAAATATAAACATTTGTGCTAACTTTACATTGCCAATCAACTTATTCACCAGAGGAGGGAATAGCTGGTAGAAGTTAGAAAATACTCCCCAGGTATCACTTCTTCAATCACTCTGTTGTTTCTTTAAGTAAGCCACAATAATTGGGAACTCCAACGGGCCGGGGGCTTCAGACTTGACAAACTTCAGTGCTGACCCAAGTCTACAGAAAACATCTAAACCAGAACAGTTCTGGTGAGCCAGGGAGAATGTTAGGCTCAAGTGCCAACTCGCTTGATGAAATTAGCTGTCTTGGAAAATGGCTGATCAAGTCATTTTGAGTTGACAAGGACATTTCTTTATTTTAGAGAGTGGTTCAGATGCGCCTTGTGCTCCTCTTTCATTTCAAGGAAATAACCTTTGGGAAATGGACTGGTCACAGCCCCAGAAGAGATGGGTTTCTTCTCTACGTGCCAGACAGTGCTGTGCTGCAGTGTCCCATCCATTCCCACTTGCAAGCCAACACGATTGCGGAGGGAAAGTCACACGTTGGAGAGGAAGGACAAGTCAGATTCAAATTTTGATAGAGAATCAAAAATATAAACGGGAGATAAACAGAAAGCTAACACTGGGTAAATCAAATGGGTTAGACTTTGTTCAGCAACTTCTAACTGAATATATGCAGGTTCATGTCCTATCATATCAAACTGTTATTAAATTACACTTTTCAAAGAAAAAAGGTTTACAAAAGAAAGTATCTTTCTCTTTTTGCCTTACTAAGGATTGCACCCAAGGCCTTGTACAGGCTGGGTAAGTGCTCTACCTCTGTGCTACATTCCCAGACCACTTTTAAAAATTTTGAGACAGTCTTTCCTAAGGTGCTCAGGTTGGCCTCAAACTCCTGCCTCAGTTTCCCCAGCAGCTGGGATTATAGGTGCGCACCACTGAGCCTGGCTGAAAGCAACTCTCTAAGTAATCTTTGCCATCAAGTTCACACCACAAACTTTCTAAGACATTTCATCTTCCTGCTACCAGCATGTTTCCCTTAGTTTTCTAGAGCAAGGCTGTCAACTTTCTGTAAAGGACACACAGTAAATCCTTTGGGCATTGTGGGTAACTGCTGTTGCGACTGCTCAGCTCTGCTGTTGTACCCCAAACAGCTGCAGCTAACATGCGATGAGGGCCTTGCTAAGTAGCTGAGGCTGGCTGTGAACCTGCGATCCTCCTGTCTCAGCCTCCCAAGTACTGGGATTGCAAGCGTGCATCACCACGCCTGGCCATCCCTGTGAATTTTTTTTTTTTTTTTTTGCGGTACTGGGGATGGAACCTAGAGGCATTCTACCTCTAAGCTACACCCCCATCCCTATTTTTAATTCTTTATTTTGAAACAGGGTTTCACTAAGTTGTGGAGGGCCTCAGTAAGTAGCTGAGGCTGGCCACAAAACTGCAATCCTCCTGTCTCAGGCTCCCAAATACTGGGATTACAAGCGTGCCCGGCCATCTCTGTGAATTTTTATAGCTTAACTCATCCGTGTACACTAGGTTTCTGGAACTGTGGTTCTGTCCTCTGGCCTGGGCTCATCTGTGGGGCATCTTCTCTGACACGACTCATGGAGACTGTGGGTAGGAAGAGGGGTTCCTGCTTCCCACCAGGGAGGAGATGATGCATTCATGACCTCCTTGAGTAGAATCAGTCAGTTGTTCATTCAGCCATGAATATATTACTCTACATTATTATTATTATTATTATTATTATTATTATTATTATTATTATATTATTATTATTGTTATTTTCGGTATTGGGGATTGAACCCAGGGGCATTCTACCTCCGGGCTACACCCCTAGCCCTATTTTTTATTCTTTATTTTGAAATAGGGTCTCACTAAGTTGCGGAGGGCCTCACTACCTAGCTGAGGCTGGCCATGAACCTGGATCCTCTGGTCTCACAAATGCTGGGATTACAAGAGTGTGCCACCATGCCTGTCTTACTCTACATTATTTTTATTTTGTGGTTTCAAATCTATTTTTTAAAAATTTCAAAGTATTGCTGGAGTACAGGTTCTGGCTTTCATCTCAAATAAAATGGTTCTGTGGACGCGCTCATCACAGGAGCCATTCCAAGTTCATGGGTGATAAAATGGGCAAATTTCACATTGTCTCTTGTCACCTCTTTTGAGGGAATTTTCAGTTCATTATGTTATCTTTATGGTCAGATAAAGAAAATGAAAATAAGTCAGCCTGGATGATAATAGATGTGTTAATCAGTGACAGTTGTGATAATCCTAACACTGCACATGTTTTTTTTTTTTTTTTTTTTGGCAGTACTGGAGATGGAACCCAGGGGCATTCTACCTTTGAGCTAGGTCCCCAGTCCTAATTTTTATTCTTTATTTTGAAACAGGGTCTCACTAAGTTGCAGAGGACCTAAGTAGCTGAGGCTGGCCGTGCACTTGCAATCCTCCTGTCTCAGCCTCCCAAGTACTGGGATTACAAGCGTGCGCCATCACGCCCGGCTTGTACTCCCTAATGTTATGGAGGATCAAACTCAAACTTATCAGGGTTTCAAGAACAAGTCCTGCCCACTCATTCCGCTACACACACACACACACACACACACACACACACACACACATACACACACCCATCCTTTACTTCTGAAACCTTCTGATTCTGCGACATACGGGGGTGGAACAGCCAGCCCTCCAACTACCACTCACTCAACACGGAACAGCCCTCCATCGTGAATACCTCTGTGCCTCTCCAGCCTCACTCCCTTCTCATAGGAAAACTCCCCAATTTCAGCAGCAGCAGCCCACTTCTGCATATGGTAAACTGCCCCTGCCTGCCGCTGAGCACCACGAACATATGGGTTCAAACGGCTTTTCTCCCGCACTATTATCCTGCAGCCAAATCCAGTCAGTTTTATGACATCAGAATCATTTCCACACAACAGACTGAAGTCATATCCACGGCTCATTCTGGTGGCTATAATCGTCAGCCATGGCAACCAAAAACCAGCTCAAAAAATCCTTCAAAAGTATTTGAGCAATGCACTCATGTATCTTTATGGAAACATTTTAGGGCTTGAAAATATTTTTTTTTCTGGATACTATATGCCTTCCTTGAGGTATTACTGAATTTTTTTCCTGATAAAGCTGAAACACCTTTCTAGGCTATTAAATGAACCACACGGATGATGGAGCCCCCTCACACCCCCCTTTTTTTTGCAGTACTGGGGACTGAATCCAGGGGTATTCTACCTCCAAGCTACACCCCTAGCCCTATGTATTATTTTTTTTGTGTGTGTTGAAATAGGGTCTTACTAAGTTGCTGAGGGCCTCACTAAGTTCCTGAGGCTGGCTTCAAACCTATGATCTTCCTGTCTCAGCCTCCCAAGTACTGGGATTACAGGCATGTGCCACTACACCCAGCTCATCTTTGCTTTCAAAGTGCCTGGATCATCATCTTCGGTTTTTTTTTTTTTTGGTACTGGGGATTGAACCCAGGGGCATTCTACCTCCAAGATACACCCCCAGACCTATTTTTTATTCTTTCTTTATTTTTTTTTAATACTGGAAATTGAACTCAGGCAACCCCAGCTGTTATTTTATTTTGCGGTACTGGGGATTGAACCCAGGGGCATTCTACCTCCAAGCTACACTCCCAGCCCTATTTTTTTTTTTTTTTTTTGTGGTACTGGGGATTGAACTCAAGGGCACTCTACCTCCGAGCTATACCCCCAGCCCTATTTTTTATTCTTTATTTTGAAACCAGGTCTCACTAAATTGTGGAGTGCCTCACTAGGTAGCTGAGGCTGGCCTCGAACCGGGATCCTCTGGTCTCAGCCTCCCGAATGCTGGATTTACAAGTGTGCGCCACCACGCCCGGCCCCAGCCCTATTTTTATTCTTTATTTTGAAACAGGGTCTCACTAAGTTGCAGAGAGCCTCACTAAGTAGCTGAGGCTGGCCGTGAACATGCGATCCTGCTGTCTCAGCCTCTCAAATGCTGGGATTACAAGCATGCGCCACCACGCCTGGCAGTGTTTTTTTACTTTTTGAAACAGGGTCTCACGAGGTTGATGAGAGTCTACTTGCTGAGGCTGTCCTTGAACCTGCAATCCTCCTATCTCAGCCTCCCACGTACTGGGATTACAAGTATGAGACACCACGCCTGACTTATTCTTTATTTTTAAACAGGGTCTCACTAAATTGCAGAGTGCCTCACTAAGTAGCTGAGGCTGGCTGTGAACCTGTGATCCTCCTGTCTCAGCCTCAAGTACATAATGGAGCCTCTGTAATACAGAAAGAACACAATGGACTAGGAAGTAATGTAACAATCTCCAAGAAATTATTTCTAACAGGGTCAAAAAATAAAGCCAAGCTGGGTATGGCGGCACATGCATATACTCTCAGTACTTGGGAGGCTGAGACAGGAGGATCGTAGGTTCCAGGACAGCCTCAGCAACACAGTGAGACTCATCAATCTAGCGAAACTGTGTTTTCAAAATACAAAATAAAAAAAGGGGATGGAGTGTAGCTTGGAGATAGAATGTCCCCGAGTAGTTCAATCCACAGTAAAACACACACACACACACACACACACACACACACACACACACACACACAGTGTCAACCTCGCAAGCACTCTTAAGGGAATCCTCAGCTACACACAGGTCCAAACAAGGTCAGGAAGAAAGCAGCAATAAAGTTGGACATGCTGCCCAGGGCTAGTCATCTTCTAAAGATGCTTGAAGTGGCCGCCGTTCACAGAGAAAGTTATAGACATTAACAGAAAAGAATTAAACTAACCAGTGTGAAGTGAACACAGCACAGAACAATGATGTTTTTAGGACTGTACAAATAAAGTAGAGACTCAAAGATTGAGGGAGGATGGCAGGGTGGTGCAGCTGGATTTCTACATCCCACCGGTTCCAGTCACCAACACCCCCCCCCCCACACACACACACTGGCTCTCTGGACAGGCAGTCCTGGGGACATGGGACCCCCGCCACCTGAGCTTGGGTTTTCCACCACGAAACACAGTCAGAGAACTTTTCCCCCACAGGGCAAAGCAAAGGCAGAAACAGAGGCAGGAGGACCCGAAACCTCACCCAGGGAGAAGCTGGGCTGAGGCTGGAGAGGGAGCTGGATCCGGGGCGCCTGACTCAAAACCAAGACTCCACCACTCTGTCTCCAGCGTGCGCATGTGCTCCCTCCCTCAGAGGGAGGGCACACACTGACCTGGCATTCCACTCCTTCCTTCTGTGCCCCAGAGCTTTCCAGGGGCGGCTGGGCCTGAGGATGCAGGCAGCCGAGGCCTTTTTCACATTGTAGCTGACAGACCCCATCCAACCCCAACCTTTGGGGGCACAGGAATTGCTTGACAATTAGCGCCCATTCAGTGCCAAATGTAAACACCAAAACAAAATTAGGGGGCTGAGGGTGTAGCTCAGTAGTGGAGTGCTTTCCTGTAGTGTGCTTGACCATGGATGTCACCCCAGAACCACAGGCTGGGGGCAGGCGGGATAGAAGGGGGGCTACATAATCAAAACAAAGTCAGATTCTGAACCTCACCTTGGTCCTAGCACCACCCTGCACTTATATAACAGGATTATCTTTTTCTCATCAACTAACATCTATTTCATGTTTATTGATGTACTTGTTTTTTTGTGGTACTGGGGATTGAATCCGGGATCCAGGGGTGCTCTGGCACTGAGTTACACCCCAGCCCTTTTTATTGTTTACTTTGAGATAGGGTCTCGTTAAGTTGTCTAAGCTGGCCTCAAATTTGTGATCTTCCTGCTTCAAGCTCCCGAGTTGCTGGGATTAAAGGCACGTGCTGCTGTGCCTAGCTCTAGTTTGTTTATTTGATCTTTTAACTTGGTGTGGTAGGGAGGACAGATGTGCTCATTTTACAGATGAGAAAACTCAACACAGGTTACATAACTGGCTGTGTCCTGCTTTCCCTGTGTTAGTCACTCTTTCTCACCTGGTTATTCCCACTTGAACTTCTACTGATACGGAGGAGAGAAATGTCCTCAAGGAGCAGGGCAGGAGCACACGGGCACCCACTTTGCTAATCCCTTACAAGCTGGGGTCCTTTGGGGAGTCTAGATCAGAAGCTAATGTCTACAGCTGTCAAAAGTATCCTTTTTCCTATAGGCTTGTTAAGAGGAGAGCGCCCTTCTTAGGAGGAGGATATTCCAAACCTTTTTGCTCATCTTGAAAAGCGAAACCCCACCCTCAGAAAATGAACAAAAGATCTAGCTCAAATCCTCTCTGCAAGATGCTGCAGAGCCAACATCTGGTTATCACTCAGTATTTCTGGTTAGAAAGTGTCAAAGCAGTTTATGGAAATAGCAAAGTACGGGAAATTTTAAAATAGCTTGCACGCCTGTATGAAATGGTCCCAGCTGCGCTCCCTCATTGCACAGGAACATGGCCTGCAGACACTTGCATGGCGTCCCAATAAGCAACGCCGCGCGTGCCCAGACAGCCCACTGACGGCAGGACACGGGCTGGGGACGAGTGGGGTACTCTCCCCCCGTCACTGCTCAGAACGCAGCTAAACTGCAGCCAGAAGAGCAGAGCTACCAAGGCTACAGCTGGTTCCTGCCCAGCCCGCCACGTCCCCATTCTCCCTCTAACTGCCAAGACTGACCTCTGACCCAGACTTCCCCCAGCACACTGGCCTGGCCAGGCTGGAGGGATCCCCCAAGGGGAGCCACTGGTTCAGCTAGGGTACTGCAGAGATTTCCAGCACCAACTACCTACCTAAGCAACCTGACTCAGTTCAGCCAGTGTGGATTCTCTGCTCTTATTTAACCCAAAGATAACTATACCACTGAACTGGTCACCTGTTGGGCAGAATGGGGGCAGGGGGCTCGTGGGAGGAGGGTATTGGCAATTATAGTCAGTCAGTCCTCTTTATCCACAGATTGAAAATATTTGGGAAAAAAAATGCATCTGTACTGAACATGTAGACTTTTTCCTTGACATTATTCCTTGAACAATACAGTATAACAACTGTTTAATAGCAATTGTGTGTGTGTGTGTGTGTGTGTGTGTGTGTGTGTGTGGTACTGGGGATTGAACCCAGGGATATTCTACCTCTGAGCTATACTCCCAGCCCTATTTTATTTTTTATTTGAAAATGGTCTAAGTTGCAGATGGCCTCATTAAGTTGCTGAGGCTGGCCACAAACCTATGATCCTCCTGTCTTAGCCTTCCAAGTACTGGGATTACAAGGGCACACCACAATGCCTGGCTTTACATGGCATTTTGAACACAAGGGCATTCTACCTCTGAGCTACACCCCCAGCCCTATTTATTTATTTTTTATTTTGAAATAGAGTCTCACTAGGTTGCTGAGAGTCTTACTACTTGCTGAAGCTGTCCTTGAACCTGCAATCTTCTTGTCTCAGCCTTCCAGGTACTAGGACTATAGGCATGTGCCACCACACTCGGCCCTTTTATTTGTATTTCAAGACAGGGTCTCCCTAAGTTACCCAGGCTGGCCTTGAACCTGTGATCCTTCTGTCTCAGCTTCCCAAGTACTGGTATTACAGGTATATGCCATGGCCCCTGGATGGGAGATGATTTAAAATACCCAGGAGGATGTGTGCAGGTTACATGCAAATACCACAACATTTTACATCTGTGGAATTAAGGACCTTTAAGACATCCTGAAACCAATCCCTCGGGGACACTGCAGGATGACTGCACATACTTTGAAATGCAGGATTCAGATAGACATGCCTGTTCTGAATATATGATCCTTCAAATGCTGTTTGTGTGTGTGTGTGTGTGTGTGTGTGTGTGTGTGTGTGTGTGTGTGTTTAGAAAATCTGCTTTCTAGAATGAACTTCACTTTACCATGCTTCCCAGTTTAGGCTGTCACGTTCTCTCTCTCTCTCTTTTTTTCTGGTACTCGGGATTGAACTCAGAGGCATTCTACCTCTGAGCTACACCCCCAGCCCCATTTTATTTTGAAACAGGGTCTGACTCAGTTGCGAGGGCCTAAGTTGCTGAGGCTGGCTTCAAACCTGCGATCCTTTTGTCTCAGCCTCCCAAGTACTAGGATTATAAGCATGGGGCACCATGCCTGGGTTGTCACTCTTTTTAGAAGATTTAAAGAAAAATAATAATGTTTCTAATTATTTTGTATGGCATTACCTCGCCTTTCACAACGTTGACAAAGAGTATGGGAGCCGTTGAGAAGGGCTGGGGAGGCTACCAGCTTCTTATCATGACGGACGCAGGCTGTCTGCATGGCCATCCTGGCTACGCTGATAGGGCCGGCGGCTGATTCCTCTTACTAAACACAGTGACCAGTAAACTGGGCCATGGCATCTCAAATCGATTGAGATACCCTATTTACTACAGGGCTGGGGCACGCACTCAGAAGACTCTCCGTAATGAATGGAAGGAAAAATGTGACCCTCCGATGCTACTGTGTCACTGGGTTAAACAACTCAAGCTCCACTGGGGAGTTGGTCACCCTGTGGCTGCTGAGACAGCCTGGTGACTGGTGTCCACGGCACAGATGTTCTGGGGTGAGGAAAGCAGAGGCCCCTGCTTAATCCAGTTTGGAAATGTCCTAAATCCTCCACATTATCTGGCCCTCCATATTCTGCCTGGTACTCCAGGAATGCCAAGGACTTGGGCAGCATAGCTGGAAGAAAACATCTTAGAGAACTGGCCTGGGTTTCCGCATGGAAAATCTTGGCTTCTGGGAAAACCTGGGTTTGGTTTTGTCTTCCCTTTATAAGGCTTGAAACATTCGCTCCAGGTCACCAGCCCAGTAAAACGCCACTTTGAGAGAAGTGTTTTGCCCCACCCACTTTTGTATGTTACTTAAAAACCCTGCCCATGTTCAATTATTATTATTATTTTTTTGTGGTACTGAGGATTGAACCCAGGGACATTCTACCTCCCAGCTATACCACCAGCCCTACTTTTTATTCTTTATTTGGAAACAAGATCTCACTAAGTTGCAGAGGGCCTAAGTAGCTAAGGCTGGCCGAGAACCTGTGATCCTCCTGTCTTGGCCTCCCAAGTACTGGGATCACAGGTGTGCACCCGGTTACACTTAATCACTTTACACCTCACTGAAAGAAGGCGCAGATTACCTTGGGGTTGGTTCGCTGCTGAAGCCTCCTCTCTTCCCGCTCTCTCTGCAGCCGCTCGAACTCCTCTCTGATCTCAGCTGGGGTTCTCCTCCTTTCCACAACCTACGGCAGAAACAAGGCAGACAGCTGAGATCAAGAAGGTAGGAAAGACACAGGGCTGAACACATTCATCCTGGTGTGGGCGTGCTGTCGGGGGCTGGCCGTGCCTGTACCCCTGGCCCTAACAGACGTCAGGGAGCCTCGATGAGTTAGTTCTTCACCAAAAGCATATTCTCGCTGCCAGCGGAAGAAATACAGGGAATTCTTGCAATGTTGCTGAGAGATTATCTAAAACAATGGTGATGTGAGAAAAAGCTATCGTGGAAATTCCAAGTTTTTTATTTTTACTGTTACTGGGGACGAAACCTAGGGCTCTGAGCTACATCCTTAGCCTTATTTTATTTATTTTTTTTTTTGCGGTACTGGGGATTGAACTCAGAGGCATTCTATCTCCGAGCTATATCCCCAGCCCTATTTTTTATTCTTTATTTGGTGGCGCACGCTTGTAATCCCAGTACTTGGGAGGCTGAGACCAGAGGATCCGGGTTCGTGGCCAGCCTCAGCTAGTTAGTGAGGCATTCCGCAACTTAGTGAGACCCTGTTTCAAAATAAAGAATACAAAACAGGCTGAGGGTGTAGCTCGGAGGTAGAATGCCCCTGGGTTCCATCCCCAGTACCACACACACAAAAAATTAAATAAATAAATAAAAAATATTCTTTATTTTGAAACGGGGTCTAAGTTGCAGAGGGCCTCACTAGGTAGCTGAGGCTGGCCTCGAACCTGGATCCTCTGGTCTCAGCCTCCCAAATGCTGGGATTACAAGCATGCACCACCAGGCCCGGCTTATTTTATTTTGAAACAGGGTCTCACTAAACTGCGGAGGTTCTCACCAAGTTGCTGCTGAGGCTGGCTTTTAACTTGTGATCCTCCTGTCTCAGCCTGTCAACTACTGGGAAGATTGAGACAGGACGATCACATGTTCGAGGACAGCCTCAGCAAGTAGTGAGACTTACCAACCTAGAGAGACCCTATTTCAAAATAAAGAATAAAAAATAGGGCTGGGGCTGTATATCAGAGGTAGAACGCCCCTGGGTTCAATCCCCAGTACCATATACAAAAAAAACTTGTTTTGAGCCAGGAGTGGTGGTGCATGCTTGTAATCCCAATATTGGGGAGCCTGAGACAGGAGGACTGCAGGTTCCCAGCCAGCCTCAGCTACTTAGTGAGGCCCTCTGCAACTTAGTGACATTCTGTTTCAAAATAAAAAATAAAATAACAGCCGAGCATGGTGGCACATGCTTGTAATCCCAGTACTTGGGAGGCTGAGACAGGAGGAGCACAGGTTCATGGCCAGCCTCAGCTACTTAGTGAGGCCCTCTGCAACTTAGTAAGACCCTGTTTCCAAACAAAGAATAAAAAATAAAGCTGGGGTGTAGCTTGGAGGTAGAATGCCCCTGGGCTCAATCCCTAGTACCACAAAAAAATAAATAAATAAAAAAATGAAATAGGGCTGAGGGTGTAGCTCAGAGGTAGAATCCCCTGGGTTCAATCCCCAGTTCCGCGCCCCCCCCCCCCAAGTTTTGAAACAGGGTTTCATTAGGTTGCTTAGAGCCTCCCTCCCTATGTTGCTGAGGCTGTACTCAAACCTGAGATCCTCCTGTCTAAGCTACCCAAGTACTGAGATTGCAGGTGTATGCCACCATGCGTGGCTAGAAATTCTAAGTTAAAAAAAAAATTTTAAAAAATATGTGCTTGTAGCAAAAAATCAACAGTATAGGATATATAAAAAAGTATGATTCCTGTTTTACCCATGTTCTCTCTTCTCACAGATTAATATATATATCTGTATGTATACATATATTTATATTTTGCGGTACATGGGATTCAACCCAGGTACACTCTACCTCTGAGCTACACCCCCATCCCTATTTTTATTCTTTCTTTTTTTTTTTTTGCGGTACTGGGAATTGAACTCAGGGGCATTCTACCTTTGAGCTATATCCCCAGCCCTATTTTTTATTCTTTATTTTGAAACCGAGTCTCCCTAAGTTGCGGAGTGCCTCACTAGGTAGCTGAGGCTGGCCGCGAACCCGGATCCTCCGGTCTCAGCCTCCCGAATGCTGGGATTACAAGCGTTTATTCTTTATTTTAAAACAGGCTCTATCACTAAGTTGTGGAGGTCGTCACAAGTAGGTGAGGCTGGCTATGAACCTGCGATCTTCCTGTCTCAGCCTCCCAAGAATTGGGATTACAAGTGAGCCACCATGCCCAGCAATATTTAATATTTGATACTTCATCCTAAAAATCTTCTTTGTAGCTGCGTGCATATATGTGTGTGTATGTATACGTGTGTATATAAATATTTTTAACATGAATGTAATATAGGCTTTGTAAAAGGCCTAAAATTTTTTAATTTTAACAATAGAGAAATATAGATGCTAGCTATTAAAAAACACCATTGAGAAATTTGTTCACTACAACTTTTAGGAGGCAAACAGGGAAAAAAAAAAAAGAAAAGCCGTGTGTAGTGGTGCATGCCTATAATCCCTAGCTAGCTACTTGGGAGCTGAGGCAGGAGAATTAAAAGTTCAAGGCTGAGCCAGGCGTGGTGGCGCACGCTTGTAATCCCAGCATTCGAGAGGCTGAGACCGGAGGATCCGGGTTCGTGGCCAGCTTCAGCTACCTAGTGAGGCACTCCACAACTTAGTTAGACCCGGTTTCAAAATAAAAAATAAAAAATAGGGCTGGGGGTGTAGCTCGGAGGTAGAATGCCCCTGAGTTCAATCCCCAGTACCACAAAAAAAAAAAAAAAGTTCAAGGCTAGCCAGGGTAAAATAAAATACATTGAAGAACAACAACAACAAAAGGGCTGTGAATGCTGTTCAGTCGTAGAGCACTTGCCTGGAGTGGGCAAGGCCCCGAGTTCAATCTCCAGCATCAACAACAAAAAAGAAAGAAAGAAAAGGAAAAGAGTAACATAACACAGTAAAAAGCAATAGCTGTGCTCGGTGTAGTAGCGTATGCCTGTTAATCTCAGTATCTGGAAGGCTGAGGCAGGAAGATTGCAGGTTCAAGGCCAGCCTCAGAAACTCAGCAAGACCCTTAGCAACTTAGTGAGACTCTGTTTCAAAATAAATCATAAAATAGTCTTCAGAGGAACACTGCTCCTGGGTTCAATTCCCCGTTTAAAAAAAAAAAAAGAAAGAAAAGAAAAAAATCAGTAGTTTCTAAAAAAGGAGAGGTGGGCCTGGAGTGCTAATGTATGCCTATAATCCCAGTACTTGGCAGGCTTACAGGTTTAAGGACAGCCTCAGTAATGTAGCGAGACTTTCAGCAACTTAAAGACTCCTTTTTGTTTGTTTGTTTGTGTTTTGCTACTGGCGATTGAACCCAGAGGCTTTCTACCTCCAAACTACACCCCAAGTCCGATTTTATTTCTTACTTGGAAACAGGGTCTTATTAGGTTGTTGAGAGCCTCATTAAGTTGCCCAGGCTGCCTTTGCACCTGTGATCCTCCTGACTCAGCCTCCCAGGTACTGGGATTACAAGCATGCGCCACCACGCCCGGCAAGAAACTGTTTTGAAATAAAAAATAAAAAGGGCTGGGGTGTAGCTCAGAGGTAGAATGACCCTGGGTTCGATCTCTAGTACCATAATGAATAAATAAATAAATAGGGAGAAGTACTATAATAAACAGGAAGGGGTGAGTCTATTGGGGGGGGCGGTTACTGGGGACTGAACTCAGGGGCCTTCTACCTCTAACCTACACCCCCCAGCCCAATTTTATTTTTTTTTCTAACAGGGTCTTGCTGCATTGCTGAGGTTGGTTTTGAATGTGTGATAGACTACTACGTGATGAACTACAAAGAAAAATAATTCCGAGGTACCAGATGGTTCCAATTCTAGTGTATCCAGCTTCTAGTCATACATTACACAACAGGTTTTGCAATAGCTGGTGCATAATCAGAGCTAACTGCCCAGTCAAAAGGCCGGTTCATCTAGAGTGGTAAGGACACTTTGCTGGGCAGGCATCTCACTTCTGGCTCCCGTAGGCCTCTGCCATCCAGAATAATTCATTCTTTTTTGGGGGGGGGTACTGGGGATTAAGCTCAAGGGCATTCTACCTTCAGCTACACCCTCAGCCCTTTTTATTTTGAGACAGGGTCTTGCTAAGTTGCTCTGCCTGGCCTTTCTAAACTTGCCATCCTCCTGTCTCAGCCTCCCAAGTACCAAGACTACAGGCATGCGCCACTGCACCTGGCCTCCCAGTCTTCTTTAAACAGAGGACATGGTGCTGGAGAGTGGATGAGGGCCAAGGCAGCCATGAGCCACTCCTCACCCCCAGCAGCACCCAGGAAGATAGCACCATACTGCGGTGGACTTGGTAAAGACCAGACACACTCACTGTGAACCTGCAAGTGCGTGCTCACCTGCACCTCACCACAGGCCCATCCTGGGGCTAGCCAGGACGTGTGCAGAGGGCGGGTGGCAGGAGAAAAGGACACAGAAGCCCAGGCTTTCTGACATGACTGATCACCTCCTGGGAGAACTGTTTACAAAACGAGGATAGTGAAACTACCCAATCCCCAAGCTGTGGTCTGGCTTGGAAAGTCTGTAATTCTAGCTAGCCAATTTTAAATTTTGGAGTAATATTAGAAAATCACTTAGAACTTTAGAAAAGCTGCAAAGATAGTGCAAAAAGTTCTAGTAAACTCTCCACCCAGCTTTCCCAATCATCTGATATAAACATAGAACATCTACCAGGCAACATTAGTCTATTTCTATTAAGTAAACTCAGACTTTTCAGATTTCATCCTTTTTCTATTCCAGGGTTCAATTCTAGACACTGTCTTGCATTTAGTCTGCACCACTCTTTAGTCTCCTCTGATCTGCAACAGTTTTCTTTCCTCATTTTTTGTGATTTGGCCATATTACAGCTTTTGAGAGGTTGACTTTCTTTGACACTATGAGATTGAGGTTAAAGACAGGGAAAAGCGAAGCATGGGTAACGCAAAGGACTGCAAAATGCAGGTGGCCCAGGCCGAAGGATGCAACCAGAATGCAGTCCAAGGTCTGAAAGTGGTATTCGCAGAGAGCTGACTTAGAGCCCTCCATCCCACTTGCCAGCCACTACGAGTCAGAACCATCGAAGCATTCGTTAGGTCTTCGCTGGACTGAACCAGGGGCATTCTGCCTCTGCGCTACACCCCCTGCCCTATTTTATTTTTATTTTTGAAACACGGTCTCACTAGGTTGATAAGAGTCTCTTGTAGAGGTCATAGAGGCTGTCCTCGAACCTGCACTCTTCCTGTTTCAGCCTCCCCAAATTCTGGGATCACAGGTGTGTACCACCATGTCCAGCTGGATGTTGGCATTTTCACCAACACTGCTGCCAACTCCAAGAACTAACATGGCTGATTGAAGGGTTAAAAAATAAATAAGTGAAAACTTACTTAATGACCAAAGACAGGGCCTATTTATTTACTGTGGCATGGGGGATTAAGCCCAGGGGCATTCTATCTCTGAGCTATACCCACAGCCTTATTTTCTTTTGAAATAGAGCCTCACTAAATTACTGTTCGTTGGCCAAGTACTAGGATTACTGGTGTGTAACACCCTGCTGGCCAGGCCCAATTTTTTTGTGTGTGTTTGTTGTCCTGGAGAATGAACTCAGGGTCATTCTACCTCCGAGCTACACCCGTAGCCCTATTTTGGTTTTATTTTTAAACAGATCTCACTAGGTTGATGAGAGTCTCACTACTTGTTGAGGCAGTCCTTGAACCTACAATTCTCCTGTCTCAACCTCCCAAGTACTGGGATTACAGGTATGTACCTCAGAGCCAATATTTTATGGAAATTAAAGAAGCTCCAATTTCACCTCCAGTGTCCACCACTAAATGAGAGTGACACTACTTCTAGTAGAATGACAGCTACATCTGCAGGGTGCACTGGGATCTTTGGATTAAACGCTTTTTAGACATTCAGAATATCAACAGTGCCCTTCACCCTTCACCAAGCACCCATATGTTTAGCACGGTAAATAAGTTTTAAATGAATACCCTTCAACAACTAGCAAAGCCTGACAGTTTAAAAATACTAATGACAGCACAAACACAATACAGCATCCTTCCTATGGTAAGAGCTGCTACTGTTGGGAGGAGTCTGGGTATGAGGCACCCCACCCAGCCGGAGCAATTCCCTGAAGCCCCGTGCTGGAGCTCAGGGACAGCGGGCTCTGCCTCCCCACTGTGCATTATGCACTGCAACTCTCTGGGCAGCATCTTCATGTAGTCTTCCCTGAAGGCATTTTTATCTTGCAGTGAAGGCTTAGTATTTAAAAAAAAAGCCAATTCTGACCCATAAGAACTTTATTAAAGTAGCTCACTAAATACATGAACATAAAGTGTATCCATTCACCACTGTGACTGCCTACACACCTTTCTAATTGTGTGTGTGTGTGTGTGTGTGTGTGTGTGTGTGTGTGTGTGTGTGTAGGGGGGGGTTGCTTTGCTTCCAATGGGGGAGGCAATCTGGTTTGACAATGGGAAATCATGGAGAGTTGGAATGGTGCTGCTGGGATCCTCAACCTGAGGCTCTGAAGTGACAAAAGTTAACAGAGCCTGTGGCTCTCAGTGACCCTGAATGCTGCCTTGAAAACTAGTAAGCAATCTACATCTTAAAAAAAAAGAAGGGAACTCTGGCCTGGCTTGGTGGCGCACACTTGCAATCCCGGTACTTGGGAGGCTGAGATAGGAGGTCTCAGGCTTGAGGCCAGCCTCTGCAATTTAGCAAGATCCTCAGCAACTCAGTCAAACTCTGTTTCAAAATATAAATTACAAAAAAAGGGTCGAAGTAGCTCAGAGGTAGAGCGTTCCTAGGTTTCAACACCAGTATCATAAACCCCCCACAAAAACCAAAACCTAAAAATCCCTTTAAAATAGTAAATACAGTTGAGAAGAAATTTAGTAAATGCCATGGGATTCCACTTTGCTTTTTGGATGAAAACAAAGCTGCTCAGCTATTAGACAACACTGAGCTACAAGGAACTACTGCAACACGAGGCAGTGCTATTTCCATCAAACCAAGGCCACGAACCAACTGCTGCCTGGAGCCGCAGGACAGGTGGCAGCACGAAGGCCCCTTACAACGGCAGGGGGCAGTGGGGACGGCACAGCCTGGTCCACAGGGCACAGCTCCTCTGATTGAGCAGACTGTCGTCTTAGAGGGGCATTCAGATCCAGCATTACTAATCTTCTGTGCTTTATGAGAGAAGATGGGGGCCTGGATTTTCCCACAAAGCTCCTGAGTTTTAGACGCTAGCAACTACAATTCACTGTGCGGGGCAATCAAAACACGGCCACGGGTGGAAAGTGGCCCATGAGTCACCAGCACAGCAGGAGGGGAGGGGACTAGATCCTGCTGTGTTTCTCTTCCACTCTACGCTCTCAAGCCTTTGAAAAGTGTTCATGCTAGAATCCAAAGGGATGGGCACGCGTGCTTGAGATTAAACACCAAGAGAATTTCAAGGGAAATCTTACATGATGATGAAAAAAAAGAAAAAGAAACAAACAAACAAAAAAACCCCAGAGCCGGGCGTGGTGGCGCACGCTTGTAATCCCAGCATTCGGGAGGCTGAGACCGGAGGATCCGGGTTCTCGGCCAGCCTCAGCTACCTAGTGAGGCACACTGCAACTTAGTGAGACTCGGTTTCAAATTAAAGAATAAAAAATAGGGCTGGGGGTATAGCTCGGAGGTAGAATGCCCCTGAGTTCAATCCCCAGTACTGCAAAAAAAAAAAAAAAAAAAAAAAAACCAAACACAAAACATCTGGAAGAAGAGGCAATTTGATATTAACTAACATCCCCCTAACATTTCTTGGGCATCAAAACCAAGTTTCTTTTTTTCTGGGGTACTGGGGATGGAACCCGGGGGCATTCTACCTCCGAGCTACAGCCCCAGCCCTATTTTTTATTCTTTATTTTTTTTTTTTGCGGTACTGGGGATTGAACTCAGGAGCATTCTACCTCCAAGCTATACCCCCAGCCCTATTTTTTTATTCTTTATTTTGAAACCGGGTCTCACTAGGTTGCGGAGTGCCTCACTAAGTAGCTGAAGCTGGCCGCGAACCCGGATCCTCCGGACTCAGCTTCCCGAATGCTGGGATTACAAGCGTGCGCCACCACGCCCGGCTTTATTCTTTATTTTGAAACAGGGTCTCACTAAGTTGCGGAGGGCCTCGCTAAGCAGATGAGGCTGGCCGCGAACCCGGATTCTCCAGTCTCAGCCTCCCAAATGCTGGGATTACAAGCATGCGCCACCACACCCGGCTTAGAACCAAGTTTCTTTAATGAAATTAAGTAATAACACCTATATATTCCTTTAGCAACTTACAGTTTTACAACTAGTTTCTATGTTCATTTTGCTACTTGATACTCACGTCTTCCCTTTTCAGATAATAACATGGAAACACAAAGCAGCCAAATGACTTGCCCAGGGCTCTACCACCAGTCAGAGGCACGGCAAGGGGAAAGAGAATCAGAGGCGTCTGAGTTTTAGTGACTTCTCACGCACCACGGCTGCCCAGGGCAACCTATTTCACAGACACTTGCTATATATTTTGTTTCGCTCATTATATTTGCCAATGCTTTAATATTACAGTACATTACAACTGGAGAGGTCATTATAGACAGTGTAATGCAGTAGTTCTCAATTTTTTTCTGCTTCCATTTTGCTCGCATGCATAGCACATTCCCGGCAGAGACATTTCCTAAATGCAGTTGTTCATGATGAAGGTGGAGAGAGGCCGACCGTGAGGGCAGAAGGGAGTATGGACACACTCGCACCCCTCAAGCATTCATCCCCCGTCGGTTCCCTGCCCCCGGGGTTGCGCACCACGGGGGTGCCATTCGTCTCTCTCCCTTTTCACTTGACAGGTTAGGAAACTAAGTCAGACTACAGTCTTGCCCAGTTCACAGAGTCAGGTCCAGAACTCAAACTCCGACGCTTCAGTACAAGGCGAGGAAGGGGACTACCGGGCCTCCAATGTTCTCGAAGACCATCACAGGCTGTGGGTGCTGCTGGTGTGTGGTTGTTTAGCGGCCTTTCTGGGACATCAGACACACAGTTTCTCTTACCTCCCATCCTTCCATTTCCAGTCCTCTCTTCCCATATATGTCATAGATGGCCCTGGTTTGGGGGTCACTAAGCACTGCAATTAAAAAATCAAACATTTTAGAGGTATACCATTCAGCTTTAGTCCTGAGAACATGCCGCCGGCATTACGTAAACCCATCTCTCCTTCTTCCCTCTCCCACCACATCCTCCGGGAGCCCCCTCATCTCCTACACCGCTTTCTCCTTGCTTCCCATTCGGCTGAGGATGTGCTGAAAGGTGGCAACAGATGAGAAACGCTGGCTTCCCCACGGTCAGAGCTTCTTTTAACTGTACCAAGTGGACAAGGTGTGCCATGCACTGGCTCAAACCACTTAAAGGGAGCTGTTTTAAAAACCATTTGGAGCCAGGCATGGTGGAGCACGCTTGTAATCCCAGCATTTGGGAGGCTGAGACCGGAGGATCCGGGTTCGAGGCCAGCCTCAGCTACTTAGTGAGGCACTCCGCAACTCAGTGAGACCCTGTTTCAAAATAAATAATAAAAAATAGGGCAGGGGTATAGCTCAGAGGTAGAATGCCCCTGAGCTCAATCCCAAGTACCGCAAAAAACAAACAAACAAACAAACAAACAAACAAAAAACAACAAAAAAAACATTTGGTCAGTTTCTGCCACATGCCACAGTGTATAAAATACACTGGCTTGATAACAGTTGATTCCAGTTTTTTTTTTTTTTCCCCGGTACTGGGGATTGAACCCAGGGGCATTCTACTTCCAAGCTACATACCCAGCCCTATTTTTTTTTTAGTATTTATTTTGAAACAGGGTCTCACTAAGTTGCGGGTTGTGGAGGGCCTCACTAAGTAGCTGAGACTGGTCTTGATTCCAGTTTTTAACACAAAATCTAGTTTATTATTTACTCTAGAAAGTGTTACTAACTCCTAAGACAGTTTATATTTTTGTGTGTCTCTCCTCTTTATCATTAAATCTTTTAAAAGACACAAATACTTCTCACAACTTGTTTGCCATATCATCTAAAGCACATTAGAAAAAGATTTCTCGGCAATGGTGAAAGGTCTTCAAAGGCTTTTCAAACCCAACTTGAGCACCAGCGAGGCCTACAGGAGTAGTTATCTCCCTCCCCCCCCTGCCAAGTTCTGTTCAGGACCTTTGTATCTTTTCTCCCCTGAGAGTTCCCATATAGTTTTAGGCCTAATTAAAAAATGATGTAAATGAGTCTATCCATATTCAAATCTTATGGGGAAGAAAGAAATGCTGACCACTGGAAAACAAGGAGCCAAACTTCTTGAGCTAATCTCCAGGATTTAATCAGGAAATATCTATTCACGATTTCACTTTCATCTCCCTTTAGGCGAAACATGGGGCAGGTCTGCTGCAGCAGCGTTTTCACAAGCACTGCTGTTTTTTCTGTTAATTCATCCCCAAATATCCAAAACAAGTACACTTTGTGGATCATTTAGATAACAGTAAAACTAACGCAGCCTTTTTGACCAGAGAATACAATAGAAGAACAGGCTTTTGGTCACAACTGCACGAGTGGTCTGAATAGAATTAAATTTGATAATGACCACAATACCAACTGCTCATACTTGTCATGTGCCGCAGCCTGATTTTTACTGGTCCTAAAAATCTAACTTGTTAGTAAGACTATAAAGTGAAATACACTGTATGCTATTATGGCTACAGTGAGAAGTCTGTATTATTTTGCAAAGAAACACACTATC
Organism: Graphiurus murinus; assembly: GCA_004027655.1. Lineage (NCBI taxonomy): Eukaryota > Metazoa > Chordata > Mammalia > Rodentia > Gliridae > Graphiurus > Graphiurus murinus. The sequence continues at coordinate 7,683 of PVLC010015313.1, read as the reverse complement.
TAGCTTTTGGTCTCTATTTAAGGAGCAAATCACCAGATAGTTCCAGAATAAGTAACTTACTTTGTTCGATATATAAAATTGTAGTAAAATATACATAATATAAAACTTGGTATTTTAGCCACTTTATTATTATTTTTTTGGGATACTGGGGATTGAATCCAGGGGCATCCTACCTCTGATCCATCCTCTGCCCTATTTTTTATTCCTTATTTTGAAACAGGGTCTCACTAAGTTGCAGAGGGCCTCATTAAGTTGCTGAGGCTGGCCGTGAACCTGTGATCCTCCTGTCTCAGCCTCCCAAGTACTGGGATTACAAGCATGTGCCACCATATCTGGCTTATTTTAGTCACTTTAAAATGTACTACTCGGCAGCATTAAGCACATTCAAAATGTTGCATGACCACCATCTACTTCCAGAGCCTTTCATCATCCTAAAGAGAAAGTCTGTACGCATTACTGACTTTAGTATTTCCTAAACAAATATTTGTGATAGAAGTATAAAGAACCAGATTCCTTGGTAATGGTTTCCTATTGGCCTCCTTAACATCATTCTTTCTTTTGTTGAAACCTTTCTTTAACTGAAGGCTACAGAACCAATAAAATTGCTTTCGGATAAAAAAAAGTCCTTGTAGCTTCTCACAAAAGGGAGAACAAAGAAGGCTTCCCTGTAACAATCAGCCTTTTCTTCCACAAGCTCCTTTAGAAGAAGCTGGTAAATGATGTAGAACTCGAGTATTCCCCTGCAAGTCGGACCCTGCTCCATCACTTCACCCGGACTCTCATTTTCTACTTACTGGACACATATTGATTTCCAAAGCAAAATACTACTCTTTCAAAGGACTCTGTCAGTAAGAAGTACTAAACTAACCACCTCTTTTATACACCTCTAAGGACTCTCTTTTCCCATCCTCTACAAATCAAGTCTCTTAAAAATCGAGTATCTGCTACTAGGGTGTTTCTGTGAAGCCAAGCCCTTCACTGACCTTCATAAGCCTGGTGAACAAGGTTAAAGAGTCGTTCCGCCTGTGATTTGAGCTCTGGGTCTCTGTGCTTGTCTGGGTGGTAAAGCATGCACAGCCTCCGGTAGGCAGCTTTCAGCTCTTCGGAAGAGGCCTAAAGAAAGAAAATTCAATTAGAGAGCAATCAATGGCACTTACACATTATCATTATCAGAATCAGCCCTGGAATGGGAGCCTGTCAGCCACATTCCAGCAGGTTTGCTGTCTCATACAGGATATAATGGAGTTATGCTTTATTACCTCAATAAGCCTTCTTTTTTCCAGTTAATAAAGTGATCAATTATGTACATCAATCGCAAGTGTGTCTTGCTGGGGACTGCTGTTGTCAGAGAGAAGGAAGTTTGTGTGTCTCCTGGCTCCCTTGCTCTGAGCTAAGGTGGAACACCACAGAAGCACCTTGCTGCTCCTGTTATTTTTGGTACTGGGGGTCTTATTTTATTTTTATTTTGAAACAGGGCCTCCCTAGGTTGATGAGACTGTCGCCGAACCTGTGATCCTCCTGTCTTAGCCTCCCAAGTACTGGGATCACAAGTGTGTACCACCATGCCAGGCTGACCTTTTATTTTGAAATAGTCTCACTTAGTTGCTGAGGCTGGCCTTGAACCTGTGATCCTGTCTTAGCCTCCCAAGTACTGGGATTAAGGTGTACACCACCACACTTGGGTTTTCGTAACTTTCAATTCCAGTACTAATGAGTTTTTTTTCACCCATAAAACACTTAAAACTCTACTGTGCTTTAGTAATAAATTTTTTGGCATGAAATTTGCATATTTTTATAGGACTACATTATTCAGATACAAAAAAACAAAACCAAAACACAACCACCCCAGGAAATCCCTGCAAGTTTAGCAGAGGCTCTAAAGGAAGAAACCAGAAGATCTCCAAGAGGGAGACAACTCAGTGTGACTGGAAAGGTAAGCAAGGGGACATGGGGGCCTGGCTCTGCCATCTCACCTCCCCACCAGGCTGGGTTCCTTCGCCCGGGTGGGCAGGCGCCTTCCTGCTCTAGCTACCTGGACAGGATTCTGTTATTCAGAAAAGTAGCAGCTAGACCCAAGCCACGCAGCTTGTCCCTTAGGCCAGGCCTCTGAGAGTTTCGCTGCCCGCAGCCTGGGGACACAGCTGCTTTAAATCAGGAACTCCTTGAAGGTTTCCATTAACTGCTCTGTCAGAAGAGGGTCATGGGTCTTGAGATTGAGCACCCTTTGCTGCTAAGAATTAGGTAGACTTCCGCCCCCTTTCAGTGCTAATCTCTCTCCTGCTCTTCTCCTTGGGGTGGCGTTTGGGAAGGATGCCACTAAACAATTTTGGTTGACTGCCTACCCACCCCTTTCCATCTGGTTATCTGTGTGATTTACTCGGTGGCTGAGAATGCAGGCTTCCAAATGGCCTGTGTTTGGACACCGGGTCTGTCACTTCCAAACCCTGTGACGCTGGCAAGTGAGCTTTCTGACCTTCAGCTTCCTCATCTGAAAAGAGGTAATGCTCTTCTCAGGGACGGTGTGAGAATGAAATGCACTGGTGACTATAAAGTGCTTCCCACGCAGCAAGAACTTACAAATTGTGGCTCTTTTAAAACCTTCTTTCCTCATCTGAAGGCTGTGGACGAAAGTGCCTCCTAAGAGCTCTTGTGCGGCACGAACAGCCAACACATGGACACGAGCTCAGTAGAGGCTTGGGCAGGGCAGGGCAGGGCAGGAATGTAGCCACTCAGCCATGGCTATCACCTCAGTTCAGTTTCCACATCCCTTTGGCAGCACGGAGACTGGGACAATGCAGAGAGAGCTACTGCTCTGGTGCACGAATAATAGCATTTATTCATGAAGAAGTTCTGATTGTGAACATTCACTGAACTGCATGCTTAGCAGACAGTCACTTTTCTGTAGGTGTACTGTATTTCATTAGAAACAGAAAGCTCCTGGGCTGCGGAAGACAGCTTGCTTAGTGTGTGTGAGGCCTTGAGTTTGGTCCTCAATATTGAAAGAAAAAAGAGAGAAAGAGAGAAAAGAAGACATAGAGTTCCCTCCAAAAGACAGGCCTTAACATTTCCAACTCTGCACTTTCTCTTTTTCCTTCTTCCTGGCGAAGGCTCTTTTGCTATCATTAATTATATAATGAAATGTTTTTGGCCACAGTAACATGCCAAGTGGAATAAATCCTGGTACTTTAAATATAAATAATAGCAAATATGGGTAAATAAAATATATTTTTCCTTGTAGGTTACTTATCTAAGGACGTAAAAGGGAACTGTCCCTTCCTAAACAGTCATTAGAAATTTTTTTTTCCTGCATTTTTTTCCCTTAATGTGCTAGGGAATGAAAACCCTAGCCTCATGCATGCTAGCTGAGCGCTTTACTACTGAGTTACATCCAGCCCCTTCTCCTGCAAACTTTTTTTCCATTTTTTTTTGTGGTACTGAGGACTGAACCCAGAGGCATTCTACCTCTGAGCTACATTCCCAACCCTATTTTATTTTTTTATATTGACACAGGGTCTCACTAAGTTGTGGAGGGCCTCTAAATTGCCGAGGCTGACTGTGAACCTGTGATTCTTCTGTCTCAGCCTCTCAAGTACTAGGATTACAGGCATATGCCACCAAGCCAGGCTCTTCCTGCAAATTTTAATTGTTCTTTACTCCACCTTATAGACTTGCAAGTACAGTATTAGATTTGACTGACTCTGGGTTAGATCCCTATCTCCTGATTATTAAAATTAAGCTAGATGACAAGGGAGAATAGTTAGTCTGCAAGACCTTCTTTAATCATATTAATAAATGACCTACTATGCTATTGATTAAGTAATGGAAATGAGAAGTTTCATTTTTAATAAATATCACATTCAATAAAGGTTAGATTGGGCTTTTCATCACAACTGAGTATCTAAGGTCACTGGTTCGATATTTCATAAATGATAACCTCTTTCACTCTCATGAAATACTGGTAACATTTCAAAATGTAACGAGATATTATTAAGAATGATTCCTCAAGTTACATACTTATTCTTAAACTTCTATAATAACATTGGGCATGGTGGTGCATGCTTGTAATTCCAGTACTTGAGAGGCTGAGACAGAAGGATTGCAGGTTTGCAGCCAGCCTCAGCAACTTAGTGAGGCCCTCTGCAACTTAGTGAGACCCTGTTTCAAAATAAAAATAAAAAATAGGGCTGGGGGTGTAACTCAGAGGTAGAATGCACCTGGGTTCAATCCCTCGTATAGCAAAACAACAACAAAAACAAAAAACAAACCAAACAAAAAACCCCAACCCTCCCCCCCCAAAACCCTTCTATAATCAAATTGAGAGATATAACATGTTTAAAGTCTGAAAAGTCTTATCATCTCAGTCATCTGGTTATATCGTCACTGGACAGACTGTATGTTAGGCCAAAAACTAAGTCTCAATAGATTTTTAAAAGACTGGCATTATACAAAGTTTCATCCCTATCATACACTATGAGCTGGGTATGGTGGCGCACTCCTGTAATCCTAGTATTTGGGAGGCTGAGACAGAAGGATCATAAGTTTGAGGACAGCCTCAGCAACTTAGTGAGACCCTGTTTCAAAATGAATAAACAGGGCTAGAGGTGTAGCTCAGAGATAGAGTGTCCTTGGGTTCAATCCCCAGTACCACAAAAACCAAAACAAAATATAAAAAACAAACAACTAGCTGGGCGTGGTGGTGCACGCTTGTAATCCCAGCATTTGGGAGGCTGAGACCGGAGGATCCGGGTTTGTGGCCAGCCTCAGCAGCTTAGTGAGGCCCTCCGCAACTTAGTGGGACCTTGTTTCAAAATAAAGAATAAAAAATAGGGCTGGGGATATAGCTCAGAGGTAGAATGCCCCTGAGTTCAAGCCCCAGTATCGCAAAAACAAAACAAAACAAAAACAAAAACAAGAAAACTACTCCCCAAAACTCACCAAAAAGGCAAATATGAGGGCTGGGGGTGTAGGTCAATGGTACAGCATGATTAGCATGCACAAGACTCAGGGTTTGATCCTGGCACTACAAAAAACAGCAAGAAGCCAGGTGTGGCACACACTTGTAATCCCAGTACTTGGGAGGCTGAGACAGGGGGATCCGGGTTCGCGGCCAGCCTCAGCTACTTAGTGAGGCACTCCACAAGTTAGTGAGACCCTGTTTCAAAATAAAGAATGCCCCTGAGTTCAATCCTCAGTAACACACACACACACACACACACACACACACACACAGCAACAAGAAAAATGTCAAACCAACAACCCAACTTTGCAACTTAAGGAATGTTGCAGTTTAGATGTGGTTTAAGCAGGTTCCTCAAAGTCAGGCTTATTTATTGGAAGCTTGATCCCCAGTGTGATGTTAAGTAGTGGTGGAGCCTGTAAGAGGTGGGGTCTGGAGGGAGATCCTTGGGGGTGTTCCCTGGGAAGAGATTAACAAAGTTGTCACAGGACTCTAGTTTTACGCAGGCTTCCTGTGATCTCTCCCTTTGCACAGGCTCTTGCCACTGTGATCCCATCCGCCATGAGGACTTGACCAGAGCTGGGTGTCACTACAAAGCCTTTGAGCTTGCCTCCCAAAGTGATTAAATAAATTTATTTTCTTTATAAAGTACCTAGCCTTAGGCACTTCACTACAGTAAAGAAAAGCAGGCTAATACAAGGAACCAGAAAAAGAACAAATTACTTCCCAAGACTAAATCACAGCAAAATAAGAAAATCTGAATAGCCTGTAATTAGTACAGAGATTGAATTAGCAATCAAAAACTTTTTTAGAAAGAAAAGTCCTTAATTTCATGGCTTCACTGATGATTCTAGCAAAAATTTTAAAAAGAACTAGCCAGGTGTGGTGGCGCACACTTGTAATCCCAGTACTTGGGAGGCTGACAGGAGGATCACAGGTTCGCAGCCAGCCTCAGCAACTCAGTGAGGCCCTCTGCAACTTAGTGAGACCCTGTTTTAAAATCAACAAAAAATAGGGCTGGGGGTGTAGCTCGGAGGTAGAATGCCCCCGGGTTCAATCCCCAGTGCTGCAAAAAAACCAAAAACTAAATGTACTATTACATTTGTGGTGTACACCTGTAATAACAGTACTTGGGAGTCTGAGACAGGATAGCAGGTTCGAGGACAATGTGTGGTAACTTAGCAAGACTCTGTTTCAAAATAAAATACAATAAGGGATAGGGTATAGCTTGTTTGGTAGAGTGCCCCTGGAATCAATCCCTAGTACATACACACACACACACACACACACACACACACACACACACACACACACACACACAAAATTATCTCAAGTGATGCAGAAAAGCAAAAATAAGCACTTTTCATGATAAAAACACTAAAAAAACTAGGAATCGAATTGGGTGTGGTGGTGCAATACTTGGGAAGATGAGACTGGAGGGTCACAGGTTTGAAGCCAGCCCCAGCAACTTAGTGAGGCTCTCAGTAACTTAGTGAGACCCTGTTTCCAAATAAAAATCAAAATAGGGCTGGGGGTGTAACCTGGAAGTAGAAAGCTCTGGGTTCCATCCCCAGCACCAAAACAAAAGATACCCCCCCCCCCGGAATCGAAGGAAATTACCTCAACATAATAGAAGCCATATATGAAAAAACTCAGTGAATATCATACTCAATGGCTAAAGACTGGAAGCTTTCCTTTTAACAGCAGGAAAAAGGCATGGATGTCTTTTTCTGCCACTTATATTCAATAGCTGAATAGCCAGAATAATTAGGCAAAAAAAAAAAGATATGAAGGTACCCAAATCGGAAAGGATCTGTTCTTGAATGCAGCTATATGCACAGAGCCCTGAAGATTCTTTACACACAAAACCTGATAGAAAAAAAGAGTTTAGGAGCGGCATAGTGGCACATGCGTGTGGTCCCAGCACTTGGGAGGCTGAGACAAGAGAGTCTCGAATTCCTAGTCAGCCTCAGCTACTTAGTGAGGCCCTCTGCAACATAGTGAGACCCTGTTTCAAAATAAAGAATAAAATAGGGCTGGCGGTGTAGCTTGGAGGTAGAATGCCCCTGGGTTCAATCCCCAGTACTCTCCCCCCCAAGAATTTAGCAGTAGCAGGACACAAAAATCAACTCACAAAAACCACTTGCATTTTTATATACTAACAATACCCCTTGCAAAGAAAATCAGAAGACCCATATTCATGGATTGGAAAACTTCAACACAATCCTTTTCAAAATACCAATGATGCTGGACATGGTGGTGCACATCTCTAATCTCAGCAATTTGGGAGGCTGAGGTACAAGAACTGGAAATTTGATGCCAACCTGGGCAACTTAGTGAGATCCTGTTTCAAAATAAAATAAAAAGGAGCAGCCGGGCGTGTAATCCCAGCACGCTTGTAATCCCAGCATTCGGGAGGCTGAGACCAGAGGATCCGGGTTTGCGGCCAGCCTCAGCTAACTAGTGAGGCCCTCTGCAACTTAGTGAGACTCGGTTTCAAAATAAAGAATAAAAAATAGGGCTGGGGGCCGGGCGTGGTGGCGCACGCTTGTAATCCCAGCATTCGGGAGGCTGAGACCGGAGGATCCGGGTTCGCGGCCAGCCTCAGCTATCTAGTGAGGCACTCTGCAACTTAGTGAGACTCGGTTTCAAAATAAAGAATAAAAAATAGGGCTGGGGGTGTAGCTCGGAGGTAAAATGCCCCTGAGTTCAATCCCCAGTACCAC
>PVLC010015312.1:0-37592 GCA_004027655.1 Graphiurus murinus | reverse complement strand
AAGCACATGATGTACTTACACAATCATATCAAGGTCACTCACTGATGTGAACCTGAGGGGGAGGGAGGGGGAGGGAATGGGGGGGGAATTGGGGAAGGGGTCAAATGAGAAGTGTGTGCAAATATGTTGTTAACAACTTGTACTTAACAAAGATATATGCTATGTTGCACGAATTACTACAATAAAAAATTAAAAAAAATCTATAGAAATGAAGTTTAAGAAGAAACTAGAGTGATGATAGTGAATTCTAGCATAACGAAAATTTACTTAGAACCAATATTAAAGCACTATTGATCACAAAGCTCTACCTCGATTTCTTTCCTTAATGGTGAGAATAAATTAAGAGAGACAGTTGGCTATAAAGCCAAAATGCTGAACAAAAATGAAGCAATGTGAGATTTAATCTTAGATTTGTCAGTAATAGTCTTAATGATTCTAGAAAATACACTTAATGTTTATGGATCTTACCTAGGCTATCTGTAAAATGCAATAGTTAGATGCCAGGGTCTCTAAATTGATTTCTAAGTCTTAATTGTCTAAGAATAAAATGTTTCCAATATGAAATATTATTTGAAATGTTGAAAGAGATGTATTATATCCATTCAATGCTTAAAACTATTGTATTTCAATTTTTATTACTTTTAGCACACTTTTATTTTTTATTTATTTATTTATTTTTTTTGCGGTACTGGGGATTGAACTCAGGGGCATTCTACCTCCGAGCTACAACCCCAGCCCTATTTTTTTTTTTTATTCTTTTTATTTTGAAACCGAGTCTCACTAAGTTGCGGAGTGCCTCACTAGGTAGCTGAGGCTGGCCGCGAACCCGGATCCTCCGGTCTCAGCCTCCCGAATGCTGGGATTACAAGCGTGCGCCACCACGCCCGGCTGAGCACACTTTTATATGATACCAAAAATAAGAAGTAAATGCCAATTTTGTATTATTAAATGATAATATTTATTGAATACTTTCTATTTATCAAATGCAGGATATTACTATTAACCTCAGTGTATAATAATGAAAGTTAACTTGGGTAATTTGACCGAGGCTCCATGACTGACAAATGACAAAGCAAATCCAGGTATAATTATTTAAAGATGAATGTGCACCTATGCCATCTTTTCTATGCAGTTTTATGGGAATTATACTCTATCCTATCTACTTTCCATCTAGATTGTCTGTCTGGCAAAAATTGTTCCTTTTATAATGAAAGAATCAGTTTCAGTTTGATTAGTAATTATATCTTAAAATTGTAAAGTGATTTTTGGAAATTATTTTTATTCCATCTGAATTAATGTTGAAAATTATAATTAATAGTTATTCTTTATAGAGAGAAATGCATATTTGCTGCTTTTTCTTATAATTGAGTAAAATAAATGAATAAATATATTTTATAATTTAAAATATATTTTAAATTTTTTTGTCATAACTGAGAACCAGTTATTATTTTAAGATTTTTTTTTTTTTTGCAGTACTGGAGATGGAACCTGGGGGCATTCTACCTCCGAGCTATAGCCACAGCCCTATTTCTTATTCTTTGTTTTGAAACAGGGTCTCACTAAGTTGAGAAGTGCCTCCCTAAGCAGCTGAGGCTGGCCGCGAACCCAGATCCTCCAGTCTCAGCTTCTCAAATGCTGGGATTACAAGCATGCGCCACTACGCCCGACTTTTAAGATGCTTTCTAATACTTGTATTGATTGTAAAAATAATAAATAATTTTGAGCAAATTTTACTTTTCTCCCTTCATAATAATTATGTAGGGAACAAAATTTTCAAATATATAAATAAGAACTCTGAAACACAGAATTATACCCTGCCCATTTTCCACAAGCAATGATGTTAGTGTCTGGAATTGCATAGTTTCAAAAGGTGCAAGAAGTGACGGCCACTTCATTATACCATACATAACAAGGAAAATCCAACAAGTGGATGATTTGAATTGGTTTTATAAAATTCTCTAGTTTCAACCAATTTGGAAAAATACACAGGAGTGGTATAGCCAGATCCTATGGTGGATCCACAGTAATATATGCATACCCATGTGCATAGCAGCACAATTCACTAGAGCCAAATTATGGGAACCAACTTAGGTGTCCATCAACAGATGAAGGGATTATAAAATTATGGGAAATAAACACAATGGAATTCTACTCAGCAATAAAGAACAAAATTATGTCATTTTCAAGAAAATGGAAGGAACTGGTGAATATTATGCTAAGTGAGATTAGCCAATCACAGAAAGTGAAGGGTCATATGTTTTCTCTAATATGCACAAGCTAGGGAGTAATTGGGATACCAAGGGAGTCCAGATAATGGAGGAGAAACTCAGTGGAGCCAGGGGGGAGGGGCCAAGGAAAGGGAAGAAGAAGACTGAGGTTCATTAATAGAAATACTACCATTGACCATGTGTATAATATGTGAATAAACCAGTGTCCATCTCAGTACTCTGTATTAGGAAGGGGGGAAATAGGAAGGTAGGATAGACACCAAGTGCTGTGTGTATGTGTGTCATTGTCAACATGATTTACATTATGATGTGAAACTATAATGCACTAATAAAAGCATATTTAAAAATAAAATAAAATTCATCTAACCGCATGAAATATGAAATGTTTAGCTCACAAAACTTTTAGAAAATAATGTGCAGATAGCATGTAACAGAAATTGATGGTCCTTATTCTGCACTATATAAATTTTATCTGGTGATAAAAGTAAACAGGTATAATCTAAAACTCATTTAAAATACTGAAAAATAAGAATGAATAAGTACAGTGATCATCTGGAAGATTCCTCTGATCATGCATGTAATATAATTGAAAATAATAAATAAGATATATAGGATGAGGCTTATTTTATAACTACTGTCAAATACCAAGGGGGAAAAACATTTTTGAGAGTAGGTATTTCATATTTTCTTGTATTTCTAATTTTAAAATGCCCAGGCAAGTTAACCAGAAAAGAAGAGAAAACCTGGGTGATATTCCTGAGAAGTTAACATTTTCTGAACAAGGAAAACAAAGATTGGGTAATTTTAATAAAATGCATTCTTGATTGACAATGAGTACCACACAGTTTACAAAGAGAGAAATAAATCAGTGCTGTCATTCTGCCATTGCAGATAGCAATAGCAGACTGTTAATCAACAAGAAATGCTAGCTGCTCCTCAATGAATGAGTGCAATATGGACAAAATTTCATTGCAGGAACATATTGCAAACTACAAAAGCTGGAAGTATGCAGTAATTAAAATAAGTGAGATAAATTATATTCAACAAAAAGATAGTCCAAGACTACATAATGTGTAGTCAATTCCACAGATGGCCCATAGCCTAACTAAATTACTTAAAAGCCAAAATTGTTATTTAATGAATATTGAAGAGCACAATTAGAATTTACTTATCCCTAAATATATGTAGCTCTAAAGTACCAACTCACTCTACAATTGAATAATAATTACAAACCTCAAATCTTGTATTTGCAAATGGCACAAAAATCCATCATCTTTCCACAAGGATGTGAAGAAATTCATAAAATATTAAAGTGAGCAATTTTGAAAAAGAGAAAGATTTTCCTTATTTATTTTCTTTGAGAATGACTTTGGAACACCAAACTAGGTGCTACTGAAAATGCCACTAAATGTTATATACATTTAATTTAAGACTAGATACTATATAAAACATTCTCAAAATTATTGTAATAGAAAATCTTTTATAATTTAAACAATCATATACATTTTTATTTTCTCTAATTTTGGAAATTTTTAATTTTATAGAAATAGATATTATACAAATATTAAAAGCTTTAATTATTTTAATATATATTTATATAAATTTCCTTTCAGTTATTGATGAATATGCACAGTAGGAAAAAGCATAAAAATAAATTGATTTCTGACAAGCAAATTTCAGGAATTTTATAGCAAAATCAAATTAATGACTTTATATATGTAACATACAAATAAAAAATATAAATATATGAGTAAAAATACATACATAAACCTCCTCTCCCTCCTTGCCACTCATACATACACAGGCACACACACACATACACACTCATGTACGCAAGTATATGTGCATAAATAATGTACTTTAAGTTTCTGAATTTCAAAAATTAAAACAAGTTAGTCCTAAGAGTTATTATCTTTATATATATATTATTTTTTATAATAATTGGTACATTGTAATCATACATCTTTGTTACGTACAACCTGATAAATGCATATATGCACACATTTCTCATTTAACCCCTTCCCCAATTCCCACCCCACTCCTTCACCCTCCCTCCTTCTCAAGTTCAGTTTAGTGATTGACTTTGATATATTTGTGAAAGTACATCATGTGCATTTGGGTGTCTCCACCCCACCCCATCCATCCCCTTCAGTTAAGTCAACTTCTTTGCTTATCAAGGGTTTCTCCTTTTTCATCTGGAGACCCTCTTATGCCCATCTTCTCCCTAGCATCCGCATATTAGGGAGAATATATTCTCTTTTACTTTGTGACTGACTAATCTCACTTAACATAATGTTTTCCGGTTGCACCCATTTCCCTGCAAATAACATGATTTTGTTCTTCTTTATAGCTGAGTAAAATTCCATTGTGTACATATCCCATAGTTTTGTAATCCATTCATCTGTTGATGGACATCTTGGCTGCTTCCATAGTTTGGCAATTCTGAATTGTGCAGCTATAAACATAGATACACATGCACCACTCTGATAGTTTGGTTTCCGTTCTTTTGGGTAGATACTCAGAAGTGGTATTGCTGGATCATATGGTAGGTTCATTCCCATTCATTTGAGGATCCTCCATACTGTTTTCCAAAGTGGTTGCACTAACTTGCAATTCCACCAACAATGTATTAGGTTCCCATTTCTCCACATCCTTGCCAGCATTTGTTGCTGTTCTTGTTTTTTATGATTACCGTTCTGATTGGAGTTAGGTGAGATCTCAAGGTAGTTTTGATTTGCATCTCTCTGATTGCTAATGATGTGGAACATTTCCTCATACATTTATTGGCCATTTCTATTTCTTCTTTTGTGAAGTGTCTACTTAGATCTTTTGCCCATTTTTTGATTGGGTTATTTGTTTTCTAAGCTGTGATTTTCTTGAATTCTCTGTATATCCTAGATATTAGACCTCTATCAGAAGAGTAACTGGCAAAAATTTTCTCCCACTCTGTGGGCTCTCTGTTGAGGTTCTTGATAGTTTCCTTTGCTGCACAGAAATTCTTCAGTTTAATGCAATCCCGTGTATTGATCTTCCTTTGAGTTGCTTGTGCTTTTGAGGTCTCATTGAGAAAGTTTTTACCTGTGCCTATATGTTGAAGTATTGGACCTATACCCTCTTCAAGTAGCTGCAAAGTCTCTGGCCTGACTTCCAGGTCTTTGATCCACCTTGAGTTGACTCTTGTGCAGGGTGAGAAAGTGGGGTTTATTTCCATTTTCCTGCATATGGTTAACCAGTTTTACCAACACCATTTGTTAAAGAGGCTATCTTTTTTCCAGTGTATATTTTGGGTTCCTTTGTCAAAAATCAACTGACTATAAAAACGTGGGTCTGTTTCTGAGTCTTCTATTCTGCTCCATTGGTCTATGTATCTGTTTTTGTGCCAAAACCATGCTGTTTTTATTACTGTAGCTTTTAGTAGAGTTTGAAGTCAGGTATTGTGATACCTCCTGCATGGTTCTTGTGGTTAAGAACTACTTTGGCTCTCCTGGGCTTTTTGTTGTTCCAAATGAATTTAAAGACCAATTTTTCTATGTCTATGAGGAGTGACCTTGGTAATTTCATGGATATTTCATTGAATCTGTAGATCACTTTTGGGAATCTATGTAATTCACCACATAAACAGAATCAAAGACAAAAATCACATGATCATCTCAAGTGATGCTGAAAAAGCATTTGGCAGAAAGATCCAATACCCTTTCATGCTAAAACCACTTCAGAGAATCTGAAAAGAAGGAATGAACCTCAGCATCATAAGGGCAATATACAATAGGCCCACATCCAACATCATATTAAATGGAGAAAAACTGAAAGAGTTCCCACTAAAAACAGGAACAAGACAAGGATATCCACTATCACCTCTTCTGCTCAATACAGTACTTGAGACTCTAGTCAGAGCAATAAGGCAAGAGAAGGAAATAAAAGGGGTAAAACTAGGGAAAGAAGAACTAAAACTATCCCTTTTTGCAGATGACATGATACTATACTTAGAAGACGCAACATATCAACCAAAAAACTCAACATATCAACCAAAAAACTTAGAGAACTGATCAACAAATTCAAAAAAGTGTCTGTATACAAAATCAATCTTAAAAAATCAGAAGCTTTTCTCTATGCCAAGCATAAATCCACTGAAAATGAAGTCCAGAAAACAATTCCACTCACAATAGCACCCCCAAAAATAAAATACTTAGGCATAAACCTAACCAAAGAGGTAAAAGACCTCTATAAGGAAAACTATAAAAAGTTGAAAAAGAAATTGATGAAGACCTTAGAAGATGGAAAGATCTTCCATGCTATTGGACAGGCAAAATAAATATCATCAAAATGGCTATCCTCCCAAAAGTGAGTTATTATCTTTATATGGTAAGTAAGTATAATAAATTTAGAAATAAGCCGGGCGTGGTGGCTCACGCTTGTAATCCCAGCATTTGGGAGGCTGAGAGCGGAGGATCCGGGTTCGCAGCCAGCCTCAGCTACCTAGTGAGGCACTCCACAACTTAGTGAGACTCGGTTTCAAAATAAAGAATAAAAAAAAATAGGGCTGGGGGTATAGCTCGGAGGTAGAATGCCTCTGAGTTCCATCCCCAGTACCAAAAAAAAAAAAAAAAAAAAAAAAAAAAAAAAAAAATTTAGAAATATATTTTAGGAATTGCGTTTGTAGGAAAATTTGATCATGTACACCTGGTTGAGATATTTGAAACTCTACACTGTCTGTTCACATAAATGTCATCAAAGCATCCCAGTGAGCTCTAATCAATGATGAAGCTGCACTGATATCAACCCTGTAAGTTCTTATTTTCACTATAATTTTTCACCATGTGAACTTTCAGTTACTGTAATGCAATATACTTCTTTCATTCATAAATCTTTCAAGGATCCCATGTGTTTCATAAATCTATAGTCACAAAGTACCTTCTTTCCCATTCTGCTTTTTCCTAAGGCAAGTGATGTTTTCCCTGTTTCCCTGGTGTTAATAGTCTTTGTATGGCCCACTAGAGGGGTATACCAAATTGTTCCAACTGATATGAAAGTTCTTCAACCAGACCTGAGCAAATGCAGAACTGAGGACAGTGTCTCTCCCCAGTTTGAACTACATTTTGACATGTAGCTCACATAACACCATTTATATTATGAAAGTTATGCTAGTCTTTCATGAAAAATCTCCTTAATCTTCTATAAAAAGAATCTATCAAAGACATTAGCCAGTCATATGCAATTATAAATACAGACTTTGACAGGAAAAAAATGAAGTTATCCGTTTGTGTGGAAATACAATAAAACAAAACCATTCTAAAATCATATTTGTAGAGAGTTCTTTAACACAGAAAACTTGTTCCCTTAAAATCCAAGCATTGTTCCCCTCAGAGCTTCAATGCCATCACAATTTTTCTTTCCTAGTCAAGACACCACTAAATGATGTACCTGGTCATTTTCTCTAAAACATATATTTGGTAGAAATTAATCTTCTTGCTATTTCTAAGTGATATTTTTGTAGACTCTGTCATTCTCATTGTTGGTTCTAAATTTCAATCAAAACAACTGTTCAAAATATTCTTTCCATAATGTAAAGTTATTTCTCCCTATGATTTCTTACATCAAGCATATCTAATTTTTCCTGATGGTTACATTCTACTGTCTTTTAATCAACTTTTACTTTATTAATAACCTTTTCTTCATGTGCTTCAGGGAAGGGTCACCCAATCTCAGCTCTAATGAAGTGTGTAACTGAGACCTAGGCACTGAGTGCATTCCATTTGCCTGTTTCAGAATTTCAAGCATGACTCTCTAGAAGGAAGAAGATTCAATCCCAGTATTTACTGAAATAGTCAGAATATATTTTTTCTTTCTACCAGGACCTCTGGCTACAGAAGAATTGGAAGGCCACCATGTTTGGGAACATGTTGTTTGACAGTGAAGCAAAACCATACCTGAAATCACACATTTTTGGAGTTTTCATTTACATGAGTCCCTGAAGATTATAATGGAGCTGAAAAATCCCCATTACCTACTGATGTTTCTGTGTTTGTGATGATGCTGAGGCAAATAATGCTACTATCGGTCATATAAAAGTATAACACAATTATGTACAGTATAATTGGAAATGATAATAAATTAGTATTTTATTGGTTTTGCTTTTTCTATATTATCTTTTTAACTATGCATGCCCTCTACCTATAAAAAACATTGACAGTAAAATGTGCCATGTTGTTGTGGCAAAAGTCTTATACAACTTGTGTTTAACATGTCTGATTGCACAGAGAGGCTACATCAAATGATTGGCGCATACCATCTAGGTTTGTGTAGGCATAGTATATGAAGTATGACTGTTGTTACAAAACATATGACTGTTGTTACATGACACATGGCTGTATTTGTTATTTGTATATGCTAACTGGAGTTGAATCATTTTATGAAATGGACAGCTCAAAATACCTACTCAAATCAAACTGAGATATTCTAAATTAGAACTATGATTTAAAAGGAAATTATTAGTATGAATTGAAGATATTATGATTGGAAAACAAAATAAATAACATGCTATTCCCATGAAATACCAATTTGAATACTTTTTTTCTCAGTGTAAAGAGATTTAACCCAGGGGCATTGTAACTCCAAGCTACACCCCTACCCCATTTTTATTGTTTATTTTGAAACAGGGTCTTATTAAGTTGCTGTGGATAGCCTGGAAGCTGTGATGTTCCCATCTCAGCCTCCCAAGTACTGGGATTACAGGCATGCACAACCAGACTCAGCTGTTTTCCTTGGTTTTGAAGGACATTATATTACTTTCCTGAAGTTTTTCTCAAAAATAAAACTTACTCTTAATACAGAATTACTGTTATGTAAAATAAACTTAAAATATAACAGTGGATATTGAAGTGTTATGGATTAAATACTGTATCAATTGATCTCTAGCCATATCGCAAATAGCCAAAGGTTTCTTTTTTGAAATGTGATATGTGGATCTTCTCCTAACTTTTTCTTCATTACTTGGGGAATGTATTATTTACACTTGATTGCTACCATGATAAATGGTAAAGGGGTGGGTGAAAATTTGATGTTCTTAAGTTAATTTTACACATTACATAAATAAAATTACATAAATGAAAACATCAGTCATCCTCACTTGCATCACAGCCAACATCACTCCCATCATCACCTGGGACTCAAAAGTGACCAGGGCAGTGGTAAAGTATCTTAGTAAAAGAAGGGAAAGGTTTTAAGACATGCTCTGATAGTTGTTGGCATATGAAAGCTGGAAGTGGCATAAGGAAGTTGGAAACTGGAAATGGGCCTTCTGAAGTCATTAGTTTAGGAAAAGTATCTGAATCTCTTGAATTGGTCCTGAGTTGGAAGCCCGGTCAAAAGATAAAAAACTGTGGCAGTCATTGGCCAAGTCCTGACCAATCTTTGCTGCAGAGTTAGTGGTTTGAAATCCTGGATGTTTTGCTTTGGCTTCTCAGGCTAGTTGCTGCAGATAGTATAGGTCAGAGTTCTACTGTGTTATGTGGACTGACCATTGCTTATTGTATAATTAGTTGCAACACTTACTGAATTGCGGAGCACTAAAATAAATTGAAATACAGTTTTATTCTTGGAAATATAACATATAGTTACTAAGCTCTTGGCATTCTTACACACACACACACACACACACACACACACACACACACACACATCTCATGTTTTCCTCAGAATTTTATGTAGAATCACTTCTAGTTCTCAAAACAAGGCCATGATATGTCCTTACACTAATTTTGTAGACTTATGGCTAAGTCACAATGGGAGCCATGGCTAGAGCCTCTCAGAGAAGGATTTGACACTACTTCCTGTTAACCTGCATTTAAGGAGTGTAAAGCTGCTTTTGAAATGTTTATATCCCCAAATTGATATTATCCCTTTTGATATTTTTGAATCAGAGATAAGAAAATTTTGACAATATTTTATGTAGACAACATACAAAGTCCAGACTTCTGTGTCCACCCAAAAACAGCTCAGAATAATCATAATATTGGCCAGATAAATGCTGATAGCTTAGCATTATTCAGGATGATAAGCATTTACTCTATATATTCATTATATCTTATCTATACTTGACATTTAATAAAAATGCCAGAATAAGATATCTTGAATTTAGAACAGTTGTTTCTGCTGTTCTTGTTTCTTCAGATTTCTCTCATGGATATATGTTAAAGGTAACATCAGAATAAAAATAAGCATATTTTATTTGTTTTAAGTGTTCATTTTCATCTCTGTTATGGCTCAAAATCAATGTGCTTTGTAACATGAGTGGGAAAAAAAAAACCCTCATCACTGAAATAGAGAACATCTGGCAATGGTAAGTAAAGGCAAGACTTTTCAAGCCTCTAAATATAATTTCCTTCCACATAGGAGAAGACTTGAAAAATATCATGAACAGTATTCCACTATTGTCAAAGGTAGTGTTAAAATAATCTCTCACTATCCCATAAAAGACTCTTCATTATTGGATAGTTTCAAGGATACTATTTTGTATACATTTATACATTTTGGAAGGGAAAAGAAAGGATGGCAACTGATGGTTATCTGTGTATGAAATAATTTTTCAAGTGCTTCAGCATTTTGGATACTAGTTTATATAAAACAACTCTGAGAGAGAAAAATATGTCATGAAACTATGTGATACAGTGTTCCTTTCTTTCCTCCTTCTTACCCTATCTCCCTGTTTCCTTCGTTCCTTCTTTCCTTTTTCCTTCCTTCCTTATTTTATATCAATCACTGATTTTAACACCTGGGATAGACTTAGGAGTGAAGCACACAAAACACTTTATAGAGGTTATATCTGAGTTAATAAAATCTTGGTTTCAGACCTGATTTAACAATCTGAATGCATGAATTAATATGTCCATAGATTTGGCAAAGTTCTCTTAAATTTTCTGAACCTCAATTTCTTCACTTACAAACTGTGCGGAATAATGCTATTCCTTTGGGGAAATAATATACAAATATATTTTTACATATTAGTTTTAGAAGAGCCTTGCTTTGTTTTCTTATAAGACCAAGAACCCAACAGCCTTAATCACTATGTAGATTCTTTCTCACTTAAAAGTACAAAAAAGAAGCTGGGCGTTGTGCTGCACACTTATAATCCCAGTACTGGGGAGGTTGAGACCGGAGGATCCTGGTTCGCGGCCAGCCTCAGCTACCTAGTGAGGCACTCCGCAACTTAGTGAGACCCTGTTTCAAAATAAAGAATAAAAAATAGGGCTGGGGATGTAGCTCGGAGGTAGAATGCCCCTGAGTTCAATCCTCAGTACAGAAAAAAAAAAATTTACAAAAAATAAGCCTACATGAAGTTTAAAAAAACATATTAGAAAATATTGACTTGAACCTAATTGTTCACTTTTCTAGCAATTTGACCTTTTTGCAAAATTGCTAACATATTCAAGAATTTACTTATTTTATCATTTTAAGTATGTTTTATAAGTGTCAGCCCACTTTGGATTGGATTTTAAAAAAAAGAATAAAAAGTTCCTTCACCAAAAAAAGCTTGGGAATCACTTAGATAGTAAGTCCAAAGTGATATTTAATTTTCCACAGCTTGTTTTTCAAAATTTCATTTGTTCAAATATTGGGAGCTAGCTCTTTACTGCCACCAAAGTATTGAGAACATGATGAAAGAATGCTAATTGAAATTACCTCAAACATGGAGGAGAAATAGTATAAGGAGGCTGAATTTGTTACTGGGAAACCATGGAAAATCAGCACTAATGGGGTTATTTGTGTTCTGTTTTTATAACCATGGTTCACAACCAGACTCAATTTGCATTCCAGGGATATTTGGCAATTTTGAGAGATTTTGGTTGGCATAACTGGAGGGTTACTACTGGCATCTTCAAGGATGCTGCAAAACATCCCATAGAGCATGGATTCTGTTTTACCAAAGTTCATTAGAAAGACAAATCAATTTGCCCCAAGCAAAAAATTTTTTTTGCCCAAATAATCTCAGTAGTGAGGACTAAGAAACCCTATTATAAGCCACTAGGACAATAAGGGAATGGGAAATGATAGTAATTTTGATTAACAACTAAGCTGAATAGACTATTCATTTTATAATGAATACCATAGAAATTTCTGTAAATTTTCCCATCTGTCCATTTTTATTCATTCAGTCATGTTTTATTCAAGAACTATTTGTGATTAATAAAGGATCTGGGTAGAGCCATAGTGATATAGAAATGAGTAAGAAAATAAAAATTTGTGAAATTCTCTGGTGTTTTCTATGAATGACCAAAAATGGATAGTGAATACATTAGTACATCATTATTTTGAATTGTGCATATCTGTGAGTAAAGTCATATAATAAAGAACTCTTTCTAATCATTGGTTCAAGGAAAAGAAGACACAAGAATTTTATGATATTCTAAAATTAGAATAACTGAGAAATTCCAATATTTCTCACTAACACCTATTTTTCCCTACAAAATATTTTATTATAAAAGAGGATATGATTATAGAAGGGTAATAAAACATACTGTGGAAAGTTAGATAACTCATAATCAGTTACAGAGCAAACTGAAAAAAATTTTGATGAGGCAGAAGAAAGGAATTATTTAATGTTTGCTAATTTTCTCTATTTCTTTATTGCTTCTAAGTCACTTCCATGCCTGCTAAGGCAAGAAGCTTTAAGAACATAATATCAGTGACAAGGTGTTAAAAAATCTGATAAAAATTTAATAAATTGCAAAAGAGACTGAAAGGTAGAGCTATAATTGACAGTATACATTAGCAATAATCACTGATGGAAAGGACTACATTTTGAATAAGTAAAAAATAAACAATCTGCTTACTATGAAGCATTTCTTTTCACCCAGGGATCATCATATTATCATAATGGTTTATATATTTTTTTGTTTACTTAGCCTTCATCTTATTGTTACTTACACTGAATATATTCATTTATTTTTAAATTTTTATAATGCATTTTTATTGGTGTATTATAGTCCCACATCATAATTTAAATCATGTTGACAATGACATACATACATACAGCATTTGGTGTCCCTCCTGCCTCCCATTTCCCCCCTTCCCAATACAGAGTACTGAGATTGATGTTGGCATATTCATATATGTACACATAGTTGATGGTAGTAGTTCCATTAATGAACCTTAGTCTTCTTCCTCCCCTTCCTATAGACCACCTATGTGGCTCCACTAAAGTTTTCCATTTGTTATCTGAAGTCCCTCTTGTATCCAATTACTCCTTAACTTGCACATATTAGAGAAAACATACAATCCTTCATTTTCTGTGATTGGCTAATCTCACTTAGCATAATGTTCTCCAGGTCCTTCAATTTTCTTGCAAATGACATAATTTTGTTTTTCTTTTTTGCTGAGTAGAATTCCATTGTATGTATTTTCATAATTTTGTAATACATTCATTTGTTGATGAACAACACCTAGGTTGGTTCTATAATTTGACAATTGTAAATTGTGAGGCTATGAACATGGGCATGCATATATTAATGTACTTCTCTGGATTTAACCCCTTTGGAAAGATATGTAGGAGTTGTATAGCCAGATTATATGGTGGGTCCATTCACAATTTTCTAAGAAGTCTCCACACCTGTCTCCATAGTGGCTAAAGTAGTTTGCAGTCTCACCAACAGTGTAGAAGAGTTCCGATTTCCCAACATCATTGCCATCCTTTATTGTTATTTGAATTATTGATGATTGCCTAGACATCATCAAAACCTATTTTTGAAAACTAGATTCCAAATAAACTGGAAAACACGGAAGAAATTAACAGATTTCTAGACACATAAAATCTACCTAAATTGAACCAAGAAGATAGAGAAAACCTAAACCGATCAATAGCAAGCAAAGAGATATAAACAGCAATAAAAGCCTGCCATCAATGAAAATCCCGGGTCCAGACAGATTTCCAGATGAATTCCATAAAACCTTTACAGAAGAACTAAACCCAGCATTTCACAAGTTAATCCATGAAATTGAAAGAGATGGAATTCTTCCAAACACTTTCTATGAGGCCAGTATCATATTAATACCAAAACAAAAAAAGATACCTCAAGAAAAGAAAACTATAGACTAATATAATTGCAAAATTATATTAGGTGCAAACTTAAAAAAAAAAATACTAGCCATTCTTATTCCAAACCACATCACAAAACTTATACACCATGACCAAGCTGTTTTCATCTCAGGAAAACAAGGCTGGTTCAACATATGCAAATCAATACATGTTATTCACCACTTAAATATAACTAAGAACAAAAATCACATGATGACCTCAATAGATGCTGAAAAAGCATTTAACAAAATCTAACACCCTTTTCATGTTAAAAATGCTGCAGAAAATTGGAATAGAAAGAACATACTTTAACACAATAAGGCTATATACAATAAACAAAGCCAGCATTATATTGAATGGGGAAAAACTGCGGGAATTTCCTTTAAAATCAGGAGCAAGTCAAGGATGCCCACTATCACCACTCCTTTTCAATATAGTCCTCAAGACTCTTTCCCAGAGCAATAATACAAGAGAAGAATATCAAAGGAATTCAAATAAGAAAAGAAAAATTAAAATTATATGTATTTTCAGATGACATGATCCTATAGCTAGAGGACCAAGAAAAAAAAAAAAAAACAACTCAACAAAAGACTACTAGACTACTAGAGCTAATGCTGATTAACAAATTCAGCAAAGTAGTAGGATACAAAATCAACCTAAAAAATCAGTACCTTATGAATGCACTAAAAAAGAAACCCCGAAAACATATCCATTCTGAATGCTATTCACTTAACACAACACACAAATATAATATTTCCTCTAAATATAAATGTTACTCATAATTAAAACAAATAAATGGGCAAGTAAACTAAATAGAAAATGCACAAGAGAAGAAATACAAATGGCCAATAAATTGAAAAAACACTCAACATCATTAGCAATCAGAGAGATGCAAATCAAAACTACCTTGAAATTTCACCTAACATCAATTAGCATGGCAATCATCAAAAACAAGAACAACAAATGCTGGTGAGAGTGTGGAGAAGTGGGAACCCTAATACATTGTTGGTAGGATTGCAGATTAGTCCAATCACTTTGGAAAACAATATGGAGGATCCTCAGACGAATAGTAATGAACCTACCAAATGACCCAGCAATATCACTTCTGGGTATTTACCTAAAAGAATGGAAACCAAACTACTGGACAAATGAATGTATATCTATGTTTATAGCTGCACAATTCACAATTGCCAAACTATGGAACCAGCCAAGATGTCCATCAACAGATGAATGGATTACAAAACTATGGGATATGTATGCAGTGGAATTTTACTCAGCCATAAAGAAGAGCAAAATTATGTCATTTGCAGGGAAATTAGTAAGTCACAAAAACTAGAAAGTTGGATATTCTCCCTAATATGCAGAAGCTAAGGAGAAAATGGGACCTAGAAAGGACTTTAGACAAAGAAGGAGAAACTGTAGATGAGTAAAGAAGCAACCTAACTGAGGGGGATGGGAGTAGGGAAGAGGGAAACCATCCTAATTCACATGATGTACGTTCACAAACATATCAAAGTCAATCGGTAAGCCAAGCATGAGAAGGAGGGAGAAGGAAGGGAATGAGGTGGGAATTGGACAAGAGCTAAATGAGGGATGTGTGCATATATGACTCTACCATCTTGTACCTCATTAAGATGTATAGCTACAATGCATCAATTTAAAAAAAAGAAAAAGAAAAAGATCCAGATGTGGTGACGCATGCTTGTAATCCTAGTACTTGGAGGCTGAGACAGGAGGATCACAGATTTGAGACCAGCCTCAATAACTCAGTAAGGCCCTCCACAACTTAGTGAGATCCTGTTTCCAAATAAAAGAATAAAATAGGTCTGGGGGTGTATCTTAGACATAGAATGCCCCTGGGTTCCATCCTCAGTACCACCAAACCAAAAACAAAACAAAGGAAAAATATCTGTATAATAATCTTTCAATACAACTCAGATATATGTATATCTATAGTATAGATATAATAAAGAGTATATAATATAGAAAAATCCAAATACATAAGCAAGCAAGAAAATAAAATTGGTTTCTATTTTACAGACCAAAATTCATTAGAGAGACAAATTATTCAACAGCCTCTGGAGCAACTAAATTATCCTTGTGGGAAGTGAGTGTGGATCCTGTTTGTTTCTCTTTATGTAAGAGTAAAAGTATTAGTAAATATTTAGAGGTAGGATAGAGATTATAGTAAGTATTTCTTATAGATGATTGATAGGTAATACATAGAGAGATACAAATGAATTAGTTATTTCTTGTAACGAACTAAATGAGAATTTCTGAAGATATATTTTTATAAGTATAAATGTCAGGAATGGTAAAGAAACTTCTTGTTTAATAGTGCAAAACACGGTTTTATGTTGCTCTAGGTGACATTCATCTAAAGTACTAAGAAATACAAATTAACCCCACTTTGTATTTAACCCAAAATTTTCCCAAGAGGTATTTATAAATAAATATGAGAGTCACAAAAGTATTTTAGCAAATTTACAGAGCTAGCAGGAATAAAAGTCAGAGCTGAATACTTTCCAAAGGTGTTGCCTGGAAATTATTGTTGGGAAAAACTAAAATAGCATTTCTATTTCAGTAAGAGTAAAGTACAAATAAACCATCCTGCGCACGTAGAGGATTCCAGCTCTAGTCATCAGGACATGTCAGAAATCGCAACATCTGAAAATGAATTAAAGTAACCCTAGATTACTAGTGCCCCAAGTGATTAATCAAAGCACAGTGATGCTCTCTCTGAAGGAAAGTAAGATCACAGGCCACATATTATTTCTATGAATATTTTTTTAAAAACACAAGTATAGAATAAAGTCAAACAAGACCATTTACAAAAACAAAATGATAAATGTAAATAGAATTCAGCACAAAATATGGTTCTAGAAAAATACTCTAAGAATATTTCAGGAAGTAGAAATAACAGCACAAGTTTTAAGAAAAAAAGTTATTCTCCTAATTGAAGTAAATACAAACTTAAACAGTTTATCCAAGAATTAAAAGTAGAAAGACATGAAATAGCATACTTCTTTAAAAATACAACTAAACTTTGTTAATATGAATAATTAGAATAAATAATCTTGAACCTAATGTATGGATTTAACAACAATGTCAATGTAGTCAAAAAGATTGGTGTAGTAAAGCATAGTTAATAATAAATTATTTGTAAGGAAGCAGAGAAAGTGAAAAGAATAGAAATATAGAAAAAAGAAAGTAATGAATTTAGAGGATAAGGCAAGAATGTCTAGCATACATTTTAGAAAAGATTCAAATGAGAGAGGTCTTAGTTTTAAAAGGTCCAATATATTTCAAGTAGGAATTAAAAGAGAAATTCACAACAAGAAACAATACAGTTTAACTTAAACATGTGTATGTGTGTGTGTGGTTGTGCGCGTATATAAATGCTCACTCTCTCACACACACACACAGTCCTTCCAGTAGTGTGTGTGATGTTTGTGGAGGATGTGGGTTATCATCAAATAAGCAACATATAAACTGAGAATTCATCTCAAAAGCAGTGTCAGCCAGATTACATTAAAAGGGTATTTTAACATACTAAAAGGCAAAATTTTCATATTAGCTGTATCTACCTAATAAAAATACTATTTAATGACAAGAGAAAAACTTACATATTATAAAACTAATAAAGAAACATCAGCGGATTTACAATTAGCTGACCTGCCTTAAAGGAAATAATATAAGTAATTTCAAATTTAAATGCAAAGTGACTATTGAAATCTACATGGATATATAGCAGGATAAAAAATAGCATATTTATCCCAGAAAGGGAGAAAATAGTATCAAAGCAATAAGGACTTTGTATTTCCCAAGAGAGATTAAAAAGATGCCAATATACAACCCACTATAAATAGAAACTAATGGTTTCATATACGACACTGTATCCCACAAGTTAAAAATACACATTCTTTTCAAGCACATGTGAAAAAACTTTTCCAAAATGGATCTACATATTAGGACATACATAAAGTCATTTTGCATTTGTATGATTAGAAATTTTTATGGAGCAAGGTTCAGCAAATGTTTTCTATAAACATACAGAGGGTAAATATCCTAGGTTTTGTGAGCAATATGGTCTTGCTATTATAGTATAAAAGCATCCAAAGACTATATAAAAATAAAGTATGACTGTACCAACAATATCTTATTAAATCAGAAATTGTAGGGGTCAACAGGCCATAGTTTGCTAGCCTCTTATAGAGAACATGTTCCTTAGATACAGTATCATTAGGTTAGAAAACAATAGCAAAAAGGAAATTGGAATATCCCTATACATCTAAAAATTAGGAACTTCACTAATGCCATAATTCAAACAAAATATCACAATGTGATTGAAAATTGGTTGAAGTAAGTGAAAAAAATCTTAATAATAAAACTCCAAATAACACAATAAAATGGCAATTGAACTAAATTGACATTTCTCAAAAGAAGAAATACAAATGGGTACCAAATATATCAAAAAATGTTCAACATCATTAGCAATCCTGGAAATGCAAATCAAAACTCTAGGGAGATTCCATCTAACTCCAATTAGGAAGGCAATCATCAGGAATACACACAATAATAAATGTTCTTGAGGATATAGGGAAATAGAAACACTTCTAAACTGTTGGTAGGAGTTAAAATTAGTGCAAACACTATGGAAAACAGTATGGAGATATCTCAAAGGACTAAGAATGGAAGTACAATATGATCCCGTTATACCACTCCTCAGTATTTTTCCAAAATAATTAAATTAGAATTAAAATACTATAGTGATAAAAAAGCAGCATGGTATTGGCAAAAAACAGACACATAGACCAGTGGAACAGAATAGAAAATACAGAAATAAATCCACATACTCAAGTTGATTTTCAACAAAGTTGCCAAACACATACATGGAGAAAAGACAGCCTTTTTAATAAATGATGTTGGGAAAACTGGTTATCCAGTTGTAGAAAAATAGAATTAAATCCTTATCTCTATTCTTATGTGAGAACCTTGCACAAGAGTCAACTGGAGATGAATCAAATACCTGGAAATTATACCAGAGACTTTGAAGTTACCAGAGGAGGGCATAGGTCTAACACTCCAATATGTATGCATAGGAGAAACTTCCAATATATATGCATAGGAGAAAGCTCAGATAATAAAAACAAGATTTAATAAATGGGATAGCATTAAACTAAAAAGTTTCTTCTCTTCAAAGGGAATAATCAAGAGTCTAAAGAGAGAGCCTACAGAAGGGGAGAAGATTTTTGCAAGCTAGACCTCTGATAGAGAGCTAATATCTAGAATAGACAAAATACTTATAAAACTTAACACTAAAATAAATAAACAACCCAATCAAGAAATGGGCAATGGAACTAAATAGACATTTCAAAGATGAAAAAAAGTACAAATGGCCAATAAGTAAATGAAAAAATATTCAACACCATTAGCAATCAGGGAGATGCAAGTCAAAACTACACTGAGATTCCATCTAACCCCAATCAGAATGGCAAGTGCTGTATGTATGTGTGTCACTATTATTGTGAACTACATTATTATATGAAAATATAATGTACCAGTAAAAGTATAAAAAAAAGGATACAAAGAGCAAAAAATGCTGACAAGGATGTGGGAAAATAGGAATTCTTCTACACTGTTGGTGGGATTACAAATTAGTGTAGCCACTATGGAGATGAGTGTGGAGATTCCTCAGAAAACTGGGAATAAATCCACCACATGATCCAGCTACCACTCCTGGGTATCTTTCCAAAGGGATGAAATGAGAATATTAGAGTACTACATGCATATCTGTATTTATAACAGCACAACTCATAATAATCAAATCATGGGTGTCCATCAACAGATGGATGGATTACAAAATTGTGGGACATGAACACAGTGGAATTCTACTAAACAATAAAGAAGAACAAAATTATATCATTTGCAGGGAAATGGATGGACCTGGAATACAATATGTTCAGTGAGATTTGCCAGTCACAGAAAGAGAAGGGTGAAAGAGAAAACTCAGTGGAGCAAAGGAGGTGATCTAGGGGAGGGAGGGAGAGGGAGAATCAATGAAGGAATCACTTCCATTGACATTGTGTACATATGAGAGAATACCAACGTCAATCTCAATATCCTGTATGGGGATGAGGAGGGGGCTGGGGAAAAGCCCAGCCAGTGCTGTGTGCATGTATGTCACCATCACTATGAGCTGCATTACAATGTGAGACTATAGTACACTAATAAAAGTATAAAAAATATAGAAAAATATAACAATACTACAACAATTAGATAGCAAGGAGAAAAATGAGAAGTAAACACTGTAGTTTAAAGAACATTTGAAATACATAAAAATACAATACAATGTGTGAACCTTTTCCTTATATTCTGATACAATGAAACCAAATATAGAAAGATAAAAAAGAATCTTAGGGACCACAATGGAGTGAAACTAGAAATCAACTCTAAGAAGACCCACAGTAACCATGTAAACACATGGAGACTGAACACCACATTGCTGAATGAGGATTGGGTCATAGAAAAAGTGAGGGGAGAAATTAAAAAATTCCTAGAAACCAATGAAAACAGAAATACAACATATCAAAACCTCTGGGACACTTTGAAGGCAGTACTAAGAGGAAAATTTATAGCACTGAGTGCCCACATAAGACAGAAAATCACTAAATAAATAACCTAACGATATAGCTCAAAGCACTTGAAAAACAAGAACAGTCCAACCCCAGAGATAGTACAAGACAAGAAATCATGAAAATCAGAGCAGAAAATGAAGTATAGAATAAAGAAACAATGCAGAAAATCAACGAAACCAAAAGCTGGTTTCTTGAAAAAATAAACAAGATACATAAATCATTGGCCAACCTAACCAAAAGAAAGAGAGAATCAGCCCAAATTACCAAAACAAGAGATGAAAAAGGGGATATTACCACCAACAGTATGGAAATACAGAGGATCATCAGAAACTGTTTCAAAAAACTATACTCAAAAAAAATGGAAAATCTAGAAGAAATTGACAAATTTCTAGATACATATAACCTCCCTAAATTGAGTCAAGAAGATATCGAAAACTTAAACCTACCAATAGCAATCAAGGAGATAGAAACAGCAATAAAGAGTTTATCATCAAACAAAAGCCGAGGATCAGATGGTTTTCCAAGTGAATTTTATAAAAAAATTATAGAAGAGCTAATCCCAATACTCCTCAAACTATTTCATGAAACAGAAAGAAACAGGACCCTCCCAAACACATTCTATGAAGCCACCATCACATTAATACCAAAGCCAAATAAAGACAGTTCAAGAAAAGAAAACTATAGGCCTATATCATTGGTGAACTTAGATGCAAAACTGCTAAACAAAATACTAGCAATGCCCATTCAAAACCACATCAAGAAAATTATACACCATGACCAAGTCAGGTTCATCCCAGGGATGCAAGGCTGGTTCAACATACAAAAAACAATACATGTAATTCACCACATAAGCAGAACCAAAGACAAAAATCACATGATCCTCTCAATTGATGCTGAAAAAGCATTTGACAAGATCCAACACCCATTCATGCTAAAAACACTGCAGAGAATCAGAATAGAAGGAATGTACCTCAACATCATAGAAGCAATATAAATAGGCCCACAGCCAACATCATATTAAATGGAGAAAAACTGAGAATTCTCACTAAAAACAGGAACAAGACAAGGATGTCCATTATCACCTCTTCTGTTCAATATAGTACCTGAGACTCTAGCCAGAGCAATAAGGCAAGAGAAAGAAATCAAAGGGGTAAAAATAGGGAAAGAAGAACTAAAACTATTCCTTTTTGCAGATGACATGATACTATACTTAGAAGACCCAACAAACTCAACCAAAACCTTATAGAACTGATCAACAAATTCAGCAAAGTGTCTGGATACAAAATCAATCTTAAAAAATCAGAAGCTTTCCTGCATGCCAACCATAAATCCACTGAAAAAGAAATCCAGAAAACAATTACACTCACAATAGCACCCTGAAAAATAAAATACTTATGAGTAAACTAACCAAAGAGGTAAAAGACCTCTATAAGGAAAACTATAAAAAGTTGAAAAAAGAAATTAATGAATACCTTAGAAGATGGAAATATCTTCCATGCTCTTGGATAGGCAGAATAAATATCATCAAAATGGCCATCCTCCCAAAAGTGATCTACAGATTCAAGGCAGTACCCATGAAATTACCAAGGTCACTCCTCACAAACATAGAAAAATCAGTCCTTAAATTCATCTGGAAAAACAAAAGGCCCAGGATAGCCAAAGTAGTTCTTAGCAATAAAAACCATGCAGGAGGCATCACAATACCTGACTTCAAACTCTATTACAAAGCCACAGTAATAAAAACAGCATGGTATTGGCACAAAAATAGACACATAGACCACACAGAGGAACCTCAGACGAATAGGAATGAACCTACCATATGATCCAGCAATACCACTTCTGGGTATTACCCAAAAGAATGGAAACCAAACTATCAGACTGACGCATGTGTATCTATGTTTATAGCTGCACAATTCACAATTGCCCAACTATGGAAACAGCCAAGATGTTCATCAACAGATGAATGGATTACAAAACTATGGGATATGTATACAATGGAATATTACTCAGCCATAAAAAGAACAAACTCATGTTCTTTGAAGGGAAATGGATGCAACTGGAAAACATTATGTTAAGAGATTAGTCAATCACAATGAGTAAATGTTCTCCCTGATATGCGGATGCTAGGGAGAAGATGGGGCATAAGAGGGTCTCCAGATGAAAAAGGAGAAACCCTCGATAAGCAAAGAAGTTGACTTAACTGAGGGGGATGGCCAGGGGGGAGGGGGGACACCCTAAGGCACATGATGTACTTTCACAAATATATCAAGGTCAATCACTAAACTGAACTTGATAAAGAGGGAGGACGACGGAGTGGAGTGTGAATTGGGGAAGGGGTTAAATGATAAATGTGTTTGTATGTGCCTTTAAAAAAATAAAAAAATAAACCTTGAGATGGAAAAAAATCTTAGGAAATTTTAGAGATTGAAAATGATAACATATCAAGTTATTTAAATGTTAGATTATGCTAATATCTTGCCATTATGTTTTAAATGCCCTATTAGTGTTAAATAACATGTTTGTGAGTGAAATTTTATAATTTACATAAATATACTAGAATGTTACTAAAAGCAACAAGACTAACCATGGACTAATAGTGATTTATGCTAGAATTTGTGTCCATGAGAGGATGGCATAATTTTATCATTTACTCTACTTTGTAAACATCTGAAGTATTTCTTATATAGTATTTTAAAACTTCAAAAAATGTACAGGAAGCAACCAAAGCTATACCGGAAAAGTAATAATATAGTCTAAAGTTCATATGTAAGGAAAGAAAACATTGTGCAAATCAAAGACTTAGCATCTATACTAAAAGTTTAGAAAAAGAACATCAAATAAATTTCAAAGAAAGAAAACCATATAGAATAAGAGTCAATAAAATAAAGTGGAAGCATATCATAAAGAAAATAATGATAAAATATTTTTGAAATATCTAACTGAATTAATAAGCTATTGGTAAGACTAATAAATCAGCTATAAGAAAAGATACAAATGCTAAAATTCAATGTCGAAAATAAACTTGTGTTAAAACACAATATGCAGGTATTATAATAACAGAACTATAAAAACATGACCATTTTTAAATTTTAAAATTTAATAAGATAAATAGATGATTTCCTAGAAAAATACAACCTACTAATTATGACACAAAAGAAAAAACTCATGAGCATTATATACTATTTTAAACACTGAGTTTTAATTTCAAAGGTTTTAAAGCTTTACAAAGATATTAATTCAATTATTTAAAAACTAATTCATCAATATTAAAGTTTTCCAAAGAATTGAAATTAGGAAAGCATGATTTACTTATATTATAAATCCAGCATAAACTTTATGCTAAATAAGAGACTATGAAGAGAAATTTAAGTCATTGCTCTCTCTCCTCATGAATACCGAAGCAATGATCTTTAATTCAATAAAGTATAGAATGAATAATAAATGAAGAACATGTTGGATGTATTCAAAGAATGAATATTTAGTTTAGCATTCAAAAGTAGTCATTATAATTTGCCACACTTGTTGATTATAGTTCCAAAATCATATACTGTTTTCACTAGATGCAAATAAAGTTGTTGATAAAATTATACATCCATTTGTTAATAGCACAGAACTAGGTATAGAATAAAATTTTCTTGATATGGTGTGTGAGTGTGTATGTGTGTGTGTGTGGTATTGGGGATTGAACTCAGGGGCATTCTACCTCTGAACTACACCCCAAGCTCTTTTTTTATTTTTTTTTTATTTGAAACAGGGTCTCATAAAGTTACTTAGGGTCTTGCTAAGTTTCTGAAGCTGTCCTCGAACAAGCAATTCTGCTTGTCTCCCAAGTACTAGGATTGGAAGCACGTACCACCTGGCCTAGCTGATACTACATGATTTCATTATTAGAGTAAACCATAAGATGAAACCTTTCTTTCTAAGCTCTGGGACATTAACTCCTCAGGTAAAACCAGCTTACTGTTCAACTTCTGGCATTCATATTCCACTTGCCTGAGGGTTTTCTCCTGCAGCTGGAGCCAGCTCAGTCATTCCTGTAATAGGCCAGGGAATGAATGGCCCCAGCAGCAGCTCTCTTCCTGGCTGGCAGGAGTTAGTGTATAAATACCATACCATATGCAATATGGCCCTTGGGTGGGATAACTGGGAAGCACATGTCTACCCTGGCATCTAGGTTTTCTCTTCAATATGAAAGTTTCTGTTTCACATGGAAGAAATTGACATTATTTATTGGCTATCTTAATTCTTCTTCCTCTTTCTATTTTCTTAAGAAACTATTTGCACTAGAATCCTTATCTCAGGGTCTGCTTCTCAGAAGAGATTCCCAAATTTGGCAATACTGTCCTCCTGGGAAACACTGAAAAGATCCAGGGGTTAGTGATCTCAGATGCAATTGGGGGCGGTGTTGAGCAAAAAACAAGTGGGTGGTGGAAGCACCCAGGAGTAGGGCAATGAGTAATTTTATTTTTCTGCAAAGAGGGTGTTAAGCCAGTAAGTTTGGGACGCTATGCTAGGAGATTCCAAACTAAATGATAATATAATTTTTGAAGATCATCTACTTTGATAATAATAAATCCCTATATAAAAATAACAACTCTAATTTTTAGTTTATTTTCCTCTAGCTAACTTTCTCTTCTTATTGTTAAAAAAAATAACATACCTAATAGCTTCACTCAATATGTCAATAAAAATGCACTCTCCTTTAGCATACTATTTAATAGGGCCAAGCCTTTCATAGTCACAGAAATATAATTTAATATTTTCCCAGGCAAATATGAATAGACAAAATAATGTGTATATGTTTTGTTGTTATTGTTTTATACCAAGAAATATTCCCACTCAAATTTTAGCTCAGTTATAAAACAAGTGCAGAATTTTGTATCCATGGAGGTGGCTTCTTTTTGAATATCCTAAATGTTACTCGTGGAAGTATTTAAAATTAAGTAACATTACTGATCATTCTTCACACCTTATTTATCCTTTTTCATCTTAACTCTTGGTTTGGAAGAAGGAGCTGATCCTAATTAACTCACTAGCTTTTGCTTTGAAGTCAGCTTATTCATAAAATGCATGACTTCTGGTGGGAAGCTTCCTTTCTAGCAGTGCCCTGGGATTGTCTGCACTGCAGGTGCCAGGTTGGGGATGTCTGTCTAACTCAGGGCTGAGCTCTGAGTTAAACCCACATAGCTGCTAACCAAAAGCTACACTCTCAAAAAACTGCACTGTCAGTTAAAAGTCATATTTTCATCCCCATCTGTTCAATTCCTGTGTGTATCTCTGTTTGTTTTGAACTCAGGAGGAAAGAAAGAGGTGCTATTTATTGCACCACTCTGGCTCTTTGTGACCACTTCCAGATACTTTGCTCACATGTCATCAAAGGGCCAGATAGTAAATTTTTTAGTGTTTACAAGCAGTCTTTGTCAAACAATTTTGCTCTGCCTTTAATACAAAAGCAGCCACACAAAATATATAAAGAAATAAGCATGGCTGTGTTCCAATACAACCTGATTTCCAAAAGTATAGGGGAGCGATAAATTTTACAGTTTGTGGCATAATTTAAAATAATATAATCAGAAAGGGGAGAAAGGTTGAACTATTCAGTAAATGACATGGTTTCCTTTCAGACTTGAAAATGAGTATGACCATAATACAGCTTGAAAAAACAATGAAACATGAAAGTAAAATTTTTAAAAGCTCACCAAGGGCTATATGCATGTATGTCACTATCACTATCAACTACATTATGATGTGAGACTATAATGCACCAATAAAAGTAGTTAAAATACAACTGCTCTAAATTTAACACCTGTATATTTAATGTTTCCATGGTGATTTACCTGTTCTACATTGTCTTAAGACCAACTCAAATCACTTTCATTCTAGATATGAAGTTCACTTGGCTACAATTCCATAGGTATTTTGAAATTGCCATAATAATTATCATAGACATTGATGAGAAGCTCTCACAACACCTGACTGATCAATCAACACACTACCTGGAAATATAAAAGCCAAGCTGGAATTGTAAGCAATGTCATATCTGAAACCATTAATTTGGTTTGCATCTTTGAATCATCACTAAATTTTATTCTTCTTTTCAAATAGAAAGGCTAAAAAGGGCATTGCTAATTAACGAGACCAAAATTTAATTTTATGAGAACAAAAGGCATGAAGTTTTCTCTTAAGGTCTAGTGTCTTCTTTTGATGGAGAGTACCATGTGCAGATGTGACTCGAGAGGCTGTCACGGTGAGCTCCCTTTATCAGAACAATCACATCAAGGTTGTCCGTTTCTGGAGAAGTAATTTGCTTCAATTTGCTGAAATCAGGCACACCAAATTCTCCAAACCCAGGTAAGTGGGCACTACAAAATATACAATGTTATCTCACATATTGCTTTCATTATAATTTTAAGCAAACTCATCTGAAACATTTATTTTGAAACGTGTGAAATATATCCTGCACATCTAACAAAATATTACATTTGAGTACCAACCAGAGGTAAGGTTATGTAGTTATAAATATAGCCTCATCTTCTGGTGGACTGATGCACATCGATCTCATAATTGGATACAATCTACTACAAGGGGAGTGCTCATAGCCAATACTCTTCCAAAACAAAGGTCACCCTAATTGCTAGTAATATCTTCCATGTTTTCATTAGTTATAGACATAATGATAAAATGATACATATTATAGCATTGGATATCAAAGAGATTGGTGTTATTAGATAGGGAAACATGAATGTAAGAAAACATATATAATTTCAGGTTGATGAATTTGTATCCAGATTTGAATCTGAGTGCCGACATTGAGGGAGTCAATTCAATTCTATAAACCTATTTCTTCATTATAAATATATTTCTAATAATCATCTCTCTTTCTTTACATATTTTTAAAATAATTCTTCCATGACAGCAATGGGGATGGTCATTGCAAACCCCAAATAAAGCACAGTTGTTGTCTTTGTAATTAACCAGTAAATTCTGTAATATTTTTCTTTTAAAATGTATGCCATTGCCGGGCATGGTGGTGCACATGTGTGATCCTAGTACTTGGGAGGCTGAGACAGGAGGATCACAGGTTCAAGACCAGCCTCAGCAACGTAGTGAGGTCTATAGCAACATAGAGAGACCCTATTTCAAAATAAAAAATAAAAAAGTCTGGAAAGGTAGCCCAGAAGTATGATGCCCCTGGCTTAATCTCCAGTACCAAAATCAAAACAAAACACATGTGCCATTGTTTTTAAAATTTACTTCTACATAGATGTTATCTGGGATAATTGTTTAGATTTTCAGATTTTCATTTTTTTCTCTAAAGATTCTGATCATTACTATAGTGGATATTAGGAACTTCTATTTCCTTATCAAAGAGTGTGTGTGTGTGTGTGTGTGTGTGTGTGTGTGTGTGTGTGTACGTATAATCAGAGAGTCTTGGAAAATATTCTCCATTTCAGTGAAAGTTTATGAATATCATGACTCAAATATTAAGGTATTTGAACTGAAATAAAAAAAATTTAGGTATAAAAAAATGAAACAACTTTGCTGTTTCTATTCCTTGGTCACCCACAGTAAATTTATCTTTTTTTTCCAATACGGGGGATTGAACCCAGGGGCATCCTACCTTCGAGCTACACCCCCAGTCCTATTTTTTATTCTTTATTTTGAAACAGAGTCTCACTAAGTTACAGAGGGTCTCACTAAGTAGTTGAGGCTGGCCACAAACCTAGATCCTCCAATTTCAGCCTCCCAAGTACTGGGATTATAAGCATGCGCCGCCATGCCCGGCTATATCTTTTTTTTTGCAGTACTGGGGATGGAAACTGGAGGCGTTCTACCTCCGAGCTACAGCCCCAGCCCTATTTTTTTATTCTTTATTTTGAAACAGGGTCTCACTAAGATGCAGAGGGCCTCATTAGGTAGCTGAGGCTGACCTAGAACCCGGATCCTCCAGTCTTAGCCTCCCAAATGCTGAGATTACAATTGTGTGCCACCACGCCCGGCTTTTTTTTTTTTTTTTTTTTTTTTTTTTTTTTTTAGTAATCAATGATATAGCAAGTATAGTACATAAAATATAAAATATACTCAGATAATTTGTTCCTTTTGTTGGTGGAATATAGTTGGGACTTAAGAAACAATCATCTTTCTTACAATGATGTTTCTTGAGAGATACAACAGAAACAATTTTGACATTTTTCTGAATCCTTTTGCCAAGAAAAACAATTTTGAATTCATGTTTACATTATGAAAATAGAAATGATGTGTTCAATTGCGTGCATGTACAAATATATCACAATAAATTATGCTATTTTGTTTAAGCATAATACACCAATAAAAAATAAATGACAATGAGACATCGCCTCATGTATATCATAGTGCTTAAAATATAAAAGACAGAGTTAGAGAGGATGTAGGGAAAGTGAAACTCCTGTGCTTTGCTGGTGGGAATGGCAAATGGCACACCTGCTTTGAAAACAGCCTGGCAGCTCCTCAAAAGATTAAACAGAGAATTATCATAAGACTCAATGTTCCGGACAGCATTCTCGCTACTGTGTCCTCTGATACCTGAAGACCACCACGTAGAGGAAAGGAGTGCTATTCACCTCAGTTCTGGCAGCTTCAAAGGTTTCCGACCATGTTTCAGTCATGTCTGCAGAGCTCAGGACATGATGGAGGGCAGCAGAAAAGGAGCGAGGGGAAGAGATGAGGGGACCTAGATACAGTCCCCAAAGCCACAGCCCAGGGACCTACTTCCTCTAGACACACCCTATCTGCCTACCTTACCACCCAATATAACCATTAATCCATCAATAGATTTATCCACTGATGATATTAGAACACTCATGACTCAATTATTTCACCTCTGAACATTTTTTTTGCGTTACAAATACACGAGCTTTCCAGGAGATATTATATATCCAAAACATGACACCCAGCAATTCCATGCAAGATAAACTAAAATGCTTGAATACAAGTATTCATAGCAGCATTATTCATAGTCACCAGAATATTGAAACAACCCAATGTCCATCAATTAATGAAAAAATAGATAAAATGTGATATGTACACATAAAGAAATATCATTCAACTATAACAATAGGCAAATCTATAGAGATATAAACTAGATTATTAGTTGCTTAGGGCTGGACTAGGGCAAGGAAATGGAAGAAAAATGGTGGAAATAGAGAGTGACTTCTTTGGGAGGTGAGGAAGATATAAAATTGATTGTGGTGATGATTATATAACTATGAATATACAGTACAAATCATCAATGCGTACATTTTAAATAGTGAATTATAGAGTATGTAAATTATTTCTCAATAAAATGGCTATAAAAAGTAAAATAAAAATGTAAGAAAGACATTTGAAAACTATGTTTCATCGGAGTTCTTCTCTTGGAAAGCTCCTAAGAAATAGTCACAAATGTGTATTTGGCGTGACCAGTTTTTACATGAGAAATTGAAGGATGGTAAGTAGTGGAAGAAAATAATTATTTCAAAATAGCATTTCATGATAGCTCCAACAAAATTATGCCTGTTTGTAAAATAAGTACTTTTAATAATTTTCATGCAGTTAAAAGAGTATAAATTTGCCAGGCCTAGTGGCGTGCACTTGTAATCCCAGTACTTGAGAGGCTGAGACTGGAGGATCTGGGCCAGCCTCAGCTATTTTGTGAGGCCCTCTGCAACTTAGTGAGACCCTGTTTCAAAAATAAAGAACAAAAAATAGGACAGGGGGTATAGCTCGGAGGTAGAGTGCCCCTGGGTTCAATCCCCAGTACCGCCAAAAAAAAAAAAAAAAAAAAAAAAAAGAGAGAGAGAGAGAGTATAAGGTTGTGTAATCCTATCTGAAATCAACAAATTTGAATCAATATTGCTTTTTTGTACATCTCCAAATATTTTGTGTCCAAAAATAACTTCATTTTATTTACCTAAATTATTACTTTGGCTGCTTCATTTTTAAAAAGAGAAATGAAAAATGGTCATTCCTCCCATTATATTTTTCCTGGTGAAAGAAGATAACATGGATTATGTTGATGGGGATGAGAAGAACATATCATCTGATTCCTCTCTACTTTTCAATGTATCCAAAACTCTGGACAGCTACAAATAACAAATATAGGTAAACCATCTCTAGCTGTGCCAAGATAATAGCTCTGTAATAGATCTTAGGCTTCTTTAAACAAGGGGCATAGAGGCATCTGATGTACAACCATGCCTTAAATATGCTATAAAACTAGTATTTGTATTTAACACATATATTAATACTTGTATTTTACCTATTTAACTATTTTTTGTTAAATAGTTAAATAAAAAATAAAAGTGACTCATCAAGATAGGTAATTTAATCAGTTCTTTTCACCAACTTGAAAGATTAGTTTTAGTAAATGTGTTGCAGATATGTCTGTGATTCTATAAATACAGATAGTGAAAAAAAAAAGATAGCAGACTTTGTATTTTCATGCTTTAAAAGGCAGAAGGAGAGGGATGAAAAAGGTCAGAAATCAAATCGAGTACTGTCTTTAGGTAATAATAAGTGTGCTTTATTTGTTTGTTTTGCTTTATTTTTCCTTAATTTCCTGATAATTAGACCTTTAAAGTCTTAAAGTAAGCAGGATGTGGTAGCTCACGCCTATAATCTCAATACTTAGGAGACTGAGACAGGTTTGAAGCCAGCCTCAGCGACTTTGTGAAACCCTCAGCAATCTAGTGAAATTTTAAAATAAATAATAAAAAGGTTTGGGAGTGTACTTAGGAGGTAGAATGCCTCTGGGTTCAATCTCCAGTACCAAAAAGTAAAACAAAATAAATTCCTAAAACACTATGATAAAGGCTTGGGGCAAGGGGACTATTTTTCATCAATAAAAGAATTTTGTTGGAACAGATATGAAGGAAAAGCATTCTCACACATAGGTGAGCAAATATGCAGACCTATAAATTAAAAAAAAGAGGAAATAGCAGTCAAGCATAATACAATCATTAGCACACATTGAACTCGTAAAAAAAAATAAATAAAATCTCATCCAACTAGAGTGAGTGGTTTTCAAGTTGGACTATATTTAAATTACTTTACAGAGACACTTCAAAATTATCAATGCCCACATACCAAATCCATATATTTGATACTATTGGTCTGGAGTTAAATCTAAACATAATATTGTTCGTTAAGTTCTACAGATGATTTCTAACATACGCCTGTATTGAAAAAACACTTCTCTATTTGAATAAGAACTTTGAGGAATTTACTCATGCTATTTATTTAAAAAATGATATATCCTGGTTAAAAATAGTAATATTTCAATACTTGAACAATGTGAATTAATGAATTCACTTCAATCTGAACCTTGATGTTGATTTTTTCCTTACTATTGATCTGTGAGTGTTATAAAGATATTTATTAGATGAATGCTTCTTCTAGATAACTCTGTTTACTCTCATTTCTATAGTGAGATGAGTCAAGCGCATCCTTTGACTCCATGGACAAATCAAAGCTAAATTTAGACACGTGGTTTTGCAACCAGGCATTACATATGTAATGATTGACTATTACACAGAAGGTAGAGGATACCACAATAAATAAGAGTTTAAACTCTAGTGACTCCAATACCTGGAGATAAAATGAGCAAGCAAATAATGGAATACAGTGATTTCGACTGTGTGTGGGTGATACGATAAAGACTGTTAGGAAGGAGGGTTGTTTTGCACTGAATGTTAAAGAAAAACTTCTCTTAGAGACACTGAGCTGAATCAATAATAGGAGAATGGGTTTGCCTTGTGGAGTTGTGAGAAATCCTTTTCCTGTTAGGGGGACTATACTCAATAAACATAACCCAGAAAAAAGCCTGGCACCACCCAGGAACAGCGAGTGTGGGTTAAGCTTTTTGAACAAGAAAGAGAGGGAGAGAGATGAGAAAGGTCAGAAATTAAGCAGAAATCAAATCAAGTAGTGTCTTTAGGCAACAACAATGATACTTTGTTTGTTTTGTTTTATTTATCCTCAAGGGAAGCGAGAAGCCTGTTAAGAGTTCTAGGCAGGGAAGTGACATAATCTTATTTATACTTTCAAAAGGTCACTCTGGCCGCTGTGCAGAATTTAAGTATTATAAGGCAAGAGTGGAAGCAGATTCCCAGGCAGAAGATAATTTCCATAGTCCGTGGATAAATGATAAATCTACTACATAAGATTTATTTATCTTATTACATAAGATGATGAAGGAACAAATGTGAAAGCAAAAATCTATATCATTGTGAGTATCGGAAGAATATTTTCAAATTTGCAGACTATAACTAATCTAGACAAGAGAACTGTTAGTTCATTATTCATTTTTTGTCATTAAATTCCATCTAGTTGATATAAACTATGAGCCATTGTTCTTGACTTTAAAAAGCATATTAAAATTTAACTTTTTCATCAAATGGTTATGATTTAAGAATTTTAAACAAGGAAGTGACATGACCTGATTTATATTTTCAAAAGGTCTCCCAACTGATCTTTTGTTTTTGTTCTTGGTTCTTTTAGACAATAGCAAGAATGACCTTTTTAAAGAAGAAATCAAGTCATGCAACTTCCCTACTTAAAATTCCTTGCTTAAAATTCTTAAATCTTGATTCTTGATAAGAAATTACATTATCTTAGGCAGCTGTAGAAATGGTGAGAAGTGATAGGACACATTTTGGAGGAAAATCCAAATGGGTCACAAGTATAAAGTGAAGGAAAAACAGAAATCAGAGATAACTCCTTGGATTTTGTACTAAATAACTGAATGATTGCTAATGTCATTAACTGAAGTGAAGAAGAGAAAGAGAAACAGTTTGGGGGAGAAATAAAAATTAGACTTTGGGTCAGGCGTGATGGTGCACGCTTGTAATCCCAGCATTTGGGATGCTGAGACCAAAGGATCCGGGTTCGTGGCCAGCTTCAGCTACTTAGTGAGACCCTCTGAAACTTAGTGAGACCCTGTTTCAAAATAAAGAATAAAAAATAGGACTGGGGGTGTGGCTCGGAGGTAGAATGTCCCTCAGTTCAATCTCCAGTACTGCAAAATAAATAAATAAATACATACATACATTAGACTTTGAATATGTTAAGTTTATACTATCTTAAATATCAAGTGACAATGTTAAGAGTTCAGTGTAAAGAATTGCACTTAAAAAGGTATTAGAGACCTGAGATGTAGGGACCTGAAAGAAATCATCCAGGGCAGACGTCATAACTGTGAGGAAGTCTGCTAAGCTACAAATAAGTCTTTTGAATTATTCATCCAAGGGCAAAGAGGAAGTAATAATCAATTCAGGATGTTTCAAAGGCATTGATACTTAATACACAAAGTAAACTGAAATTAGTTAAGGCAGATTACCTGCTAACAATGGTGGGCCTACCATCTCAGTGGTCAGTGATTCTGTGCAATGGACTCTGTTTAGTGACTCCATGAGTCTCTGAGGTCTAAACGATTCTGTGAATTACTTGCATCCAAACAGCAAGCAGAGGGGAGAAAAGAGGGACACAGAAAATAAATAGAGGATTTTATCTGCCTTGGATAGGAAATGACACATCATTTTTGTCAACTTTTCATTTGAAAGAACTAATCAATATGGAGAGGGAGGTGAGACATTTCATTTACTGTTGTGTACTGACAGACAAAGTAAATTCAAGTCGTTTCTAACCAGTCTCTGCTACATAAGTAGTTTTAAAATTAATTTGATATCACTGATTATTTCATTCTATAAAAATATCAGAACATTTCTCCATTGGTCATTTATTCAGCATCTTAATTCAATGCATATGATTTTTGCTTTTCATACCCCAGCTACAGATTTTCCTAGCGATGTTTATATGCAATTTAAATGTTATGATTTACTAATTAGTTTACCAAGTACTCTTGAATTCATTTAATCAGAGATGAAATATAGTTTATACTTTTATCAGATATATTTTTATTCAGACTGTCCCTCATAAGAGAGTATAATAAAACTAATAAGAGTATTATCTGTTATCTTTGTAATATCATTGCTTTTCCATCACAATATTGTAGTTATCACATTAGAGGGCTATTTTCAAGTCTACTTATTTCAACCAAACATATTATGTCATTAGATATTAATGGCAAAATAGATTATTTTAGTGTTAGCCTTAAGTTATGTTTGCTCAGTTTAGAAATTGATTATATTATGGGAAATTGATGAATCATAAATATGAATAGAAAAGTTGGAAATATTTAATTGTTAATATTCACTTAAATTAGAAGTTTTAATAAAACTACCTGCATATTCAGTGTTCATTAAGTTGATTTCCTAATAACTCACTGACAATGAATTATAAAATTTTAAAATAATGTATCTGTGACTCCTAGTAGCACATCACTAGTTATACAAATGGTGACAATTTTAACATGCGGCACATCATTAGTTTGAATTATAGGATTTGAAAAGAGATTTTTTTTTAAAGTGTCACTGTTACAATAGTGCCAAGTATCCAAAAAGAACTGGTTAGGTGAACAATAATACCATTAACCTGCTGAGAGAGCTATGAATGGTTATTATAAACACTAATGAATTAGCTTCAGTTATCCTAATAGCAACTAGTCATATCCATAAAATATTTAAAATAATTAACCAAAGTTACATGGACAATCCATACCTATGATATGCATTATATGTTATGAATTAATGTCTAAGCTAATTAGTAACACATTCATAGCATCTATATCAATGATTATAAATACCTAAGAATTATAGAATGCTCATACATATGAACTGGTCAATGTGCTACTGTTTACTTTTTTCCTGACTTTAAAATCAGTTTCAATTTGTGTTAATTTAAGGATTAGCACACTCAATGATAAGATGTTAAATATTCATTCAGGTATTCATTTTAAGACACGTGGAGAAAATACAAAATTAAGTACATTATGTGGAAAAAAGTCTTATTTTAAAAATTTGTCCACAAAATGAGTTATCTACCATACATAATTCTCTAAACTGTAAGTTTAAACCCATTTATTTATACCCATATATATGCTTGTGTATAAATGTACATTTTTACATAAATTTCTACACATACTTGGATATACAAATGTATATTATATACATGTGTAGATAGACTCAAATAAGTATGTATGTATTATGCGTGTATATTCGAATATATATGTGTGCATATGTGTGTACGAAGCATACACACATACATATATATGTGTGTGTGTGTTCCAGTAAAGGATACAAGTATGCCAAAATGAATAATCACAAAAGATTGGGTTAAATAGAGGTCAAGCAATTATGTCATGCTAACTTTCACCTAAAATTCTATACATGACAGAATAAATGTATAAGAAAATAAATTCAGAGAAGCACATAGAATTATGAGTATCATTTTAATAATGACCCAAAAATATAAAAAGGAAAGAGTATGAGATATTCAGATTCTTGAACAATGGAAGATATAATGACACTAGTGCATTAAGGATAAAATACATTCAGGATAAACTCCTCAGCACTTAAGCAAGTGAGAAGCCATTCCAAATCATACAAGAAGTGTCAGGGGGGCCATCTGAAAAAACAAACTGGCTGACCTCTTTCTCTCCTGGATTTGTGTTAAGCAATAAGTAAAAATATCATTAACCCAAGGGTTAAGCAATTAGTGTGGAAATTGGAAAGGCAGAATAAAAAAAGAATCTCCAATCACTGGTAAGTACGTAACAAGCATTATGAGAAGAAAATCAGCAAGGAACTGAGACTAAGTCATGTAGCACACCTTATTGCTGTTCTCACTCCACTGCCGACTAGAACGACATGGTAACTTATAATCACCAATGTAACACAATATGCAGACAATCAAGAATCATAAAATAATAGTGTAGAAAAAGGAGTGGCATCAAACCAGACAAACTGAACCATGTTTAAATTTAAAAAATGTTTGTAGTGCAGGCAGGTTAAGGATAAAATAAATACTATTAAAGTTAATTACTGCCAGGCATGGGAGTACATGCCTGTAATCCCAGTACTTGGGAGGCTGAGATGAGTATCACAGGTTTGAAGCTAGCCTCAGCAATTTAGCAAGGCTCTCAGCAATTTAATGGGACCCTGTTTCCAT
The DNA here is from genome assembly GCA_004027655.1 of Graphiurus murinus. NCBI lineage: Eukaryota > Metazoa > Chordata > Mammalia > Rodentia > Gliridae > Graphiurus > Graphiurus murinus. Next base: position 573 of record PVLC010015312.1, on the reverse strand, counting down.
ATAACAAATAAAATAAAATAGAGGTGAGGATGTAGCTTGGAGGTAGCATGCCTAGGATTCAATTCCCAGCACCACACATACAAAAAAAAAAAAACAAAAAACAAAAAAAAACCCTTAAATCTCACACACACACACACACACACACACACACACACACACACACACACACTGTCAAACCCAATGTAAGAGGGATTGTGGACAATAAGTGAAATGTAAGACAATAAAGCTTCATGTGAAAATATGTTCATGGCTACTGGGTAGGCAATGATTATTTAAATAGGATCAAATGTAGCAACTCTAAAAGAGCTGATAGGTAATCTTAATCCAAATTGAAAACCTTTTCATCAAAAGACATGATTAAGAGTGAAAATGCTTGTAATCCCAGCATTCGGGAGGCTGAGACCAGAGGATCCGGGTTCGAAGCCAGCCTCAGCTACCTAGTGAGGCACTCCGCAACTTAGTGAGACTCGGTTTCAAAATAAAGAATAAAAAATAGGGCTGAGGGTATAGCTCAGAAGTATAACGCCCCTGAGTTCAATCCCCAGTACCGCAAAAAAAAAAAAAAAAAAAAAA
>PVLC010015311.1:0-37642 GCA_004027655.1 Graphiurus murinus | reverse complement strand
CCCACTAAAGACAGGAACAAGACAAGGATGTCCATTATCACCTCTTCTGTTTAATATAGTACTCGAGACTCTAGCCAGAGCAATAAGGCAAGAGAAGGAAATCAAAGGGGTAAAAATAGGGAAAGAAGAACTAAAACTATCCCTTTTTGCAGATGACATGATACTATATTTAGAAGACCCAACAAACTCAACCAAAAAAACTTATAGAACTGATCAACAAATTCAGTAAGGTGTCCGGATACAAAATCAATCTTAAAAAATCAGAAGCCTTTTTATATGCCAACGACAAATCAATCGAAAAAGAAATCCAGAAAGCAATTCCACTCACAATAGCACCTCAAAAAATAAAATACTTAGGGATAAACCTAACCAAGGAGATTAAAGGCTCTAGTTTCTTATAAAGGCTCTCACTCTCATGACCACATCCAAACCTATTTCCTTCAAAAGTTCCCATCTCCAGATACAGTCACATTGGGAGTTGGGGCTTTCACATACGAATTAAGGGGAAACACAATTATATCCTTAGCTAAGTGTGAGTTTGGGGGGTGCCCCAAAACAGGAGTACTCACAAAGTCAGAGAGCAAAGAGTGGTGTCTTTTTCACTTTCCAAATTCAGTTGACTTCTCTAGAGCTTAAGAATCATTAGCAATCAGAGAGATGCAAATCAAAACTACCTTGAGATTTCACCTAACTCCAATCAGAATGGCAATCACCAAGAACACAAACAACAACAAATGCTGGCGAGGGTGTAGAGAAGTGGGAACCCTAATACATTGTTGGTGAGATTGCAAATTAGTGCAACCGTTTTGGAAAACAATATGGAGGATCTTCAGACAAATGGGAATGACCCTATCATATGATCCAGCAGTACCACTCCTGGGTATCTACCCAAAAGAATGGAAACCAAACTATCAGACTGACGCATGTGTATCTATGTTTATAGCTGTACAGATTACAATTGCCAAAATATGGAATCAGCCAAGATGTCCATCAACAGATGAATGGATTATAAAACTATGGGATATGTACACAATCGGATTTTACTCAGCCATAAAGAAGAACAAAATCATGTTATTTGCAGGAAAATAGATGGAACTGGAAAGCATTATGTTAAGTGAGATTAGTCAGTCACAAAAAGTAAAAAATTGTATGGTCTCCCTAATATGTGGAAGCTATGGAGAAAATGGGACATAAGAGGGACTCTAGACGAAGAAGGAGAATCCTTAGGTGAGCAAAGAATTTGACTTAATGGAAGGTGATGGGGGGAGGGGGGACACCCTAATGAACATGATGTATCTTCATGAACATATCAAAGTCAATCACTAAACTGACCTTGAGAAGGAGGGAATAGGAGGGAGTGGGGTGGGAATTGGGGAAGGGTTAAATGAGAAATGTGTGCATGTCTGCCTTTACCTATACCAGCTTGTACCTAACAAAGATGTATGATTACAATGCACCAATTAAAAATAAAAATAAAAAAAGAATGCCTAAAGATTTTATTTTGCTCCATGTTATAAAACAAGAAGCATAAATATATCATTTGAACAATACTTTAAACATTAAGAATGGAAAAGCTACATACTCCATGTAATTCCTGAAGGTCAGGTGATTTTTTCTTTTGGATGACATTGGAACAGTAATAAATTATTAATTTTAGGTAAAAATAGAAAGTATATTCATTGTCTACTAATTATTCAGCATTCGTTTGTCACTCAACTGCCAGATTTGGGAGACAAATCTAAGTCACAAAGGCTAACTTTTCCACTTTGATTGTTGGTCAGAATACCAGCTGGTCAGCCCAGTCAGATCCATCCAAAATCCACTTAATTTTTATTTTTAGATCCAGACTACAATCCTCAAAATGCAAAATACTGCTCTCAGCAATTGTATGACCTTTTATTTGACATTCATCATTCTAGGACACTTCGGTTCATCTTGTTAACATGACTGCAAAACTCTGGGAGTTTTGACTTAGTATCAGCTGACAAATGGTAAAATTTGTTTGATTTCCCAAGTTGGAAAGTCGATTAAACTACAGTGTTTCCCCATGATCAATACTTTGTTTCACTAACATTTCTCCTTACCAATGTGCTCCTCAACTTTATAGCAGCTCTGACCCATGACCTTGTCAAAGTTTATGTTGGACTGGATCAGGAAAGGGAGTACGCCATGCTGAACACTGGGAAGGAAACAAAACAAAACAAAAAACGACAGCAGGGCTTTGAGGATGAACAAGTGCATCCTATTGAAATTCAGCTACGACTTCTGAAAATGCTCACAGGATGCTTGGAAATTGCATTTCTAAATGTTATGGGCTTCGAGTCTTTCAACCATGTAATGAATATATATTTTTTCTCCATTTATTTATTATTGGTAGAAATTGAGTGATGGACTTTCCCACGGATGCTCCTGTCCCTGTTTATTTTTCCATGGCTCCGGTCGGCATTGTTATCTGACAACACAAAACAAGTTACGTTTGGGTTGATATACGGAGGCGATCCTTCTTCCAAGGAGTTTTCATCTGTCACCATCATCTCTGCGAGGATGCAGAATAGGGGGTGACAGGATGATTGGTTTTATCTATATTTTGGTATATTTCTCTTTGAATGGCAGTCCCAGAGAACACCATTTTCAAGATAAAATAACAAAACTGTGATTATTTCAAATGGCAGGGTCTGATGGAGGATTATAAATTATTGCCTAAAAGTGCCAAATACTTTAGGCCAGTAGCTGGAAATTGTGTTCTGAAGATTGTTTGGAATGGTTGTGTCTCTGAATCTCTTTCTTCATTTAAGAAAATGAACTCTTTCTTGAAAATGGCAGAAGTCCAAAGGAGAAAAAGAGAAAAAAAAAAAAAAAAAAAGCTCCACAAAGCACAATAGCAAGGTCAAAACAAATTCCAGTAAAATCGACTATGTATTTCTCTTCACATTAGTGACAATTGCCAGTAGTACTTTTCAAAGCTATGCTCCTTTGCTTTCAAACAGGAAAAAAAGGTTTTCAAAAGCCATTTTAGCTTCAGCTTTTCAAGGGATACAAACTCAAACATAATTGAACAAATCAAATAAACTTAGCATGTATTTATCATCAACTCCTAACCACAAGTTCATCACAATATTAAATACTTGACTTTATAAAGAGATGCTGAATGGTAGATGGTAACAAAGTTGAGGTCTGACTGCTTAAATATTATTAACCTACCAGACAGGATACCTGCTTCTCAGGCTTAGGGTTAAACTGAACAGTGACAGACTGTTTGGCAAAACACGGTCACAGTGACACAAATATTTTGATCCAAATTCTTCTTTGGCTGTCACAGCAGAAAATATTGTCAAAACTCAATGAAAATCTTGCTGTGCTGAATCATCATCATGTTAAAACATAGCAGTGGGTTAAATGACCCTTTGCCTTAAGTGGATTTCTAGATTAGGAAAGGAGCTTTGCAGGCTGAAGTCCTGTTGGTCCATAGCCACATAAAATCTGACCTAATGAGATCAATCATGTATATCACCTTATACCCTGTTGATCTATGCCAGAGGAAAATATCCAGGGAGATGGGTGCTCATTTAAAAAAAATTACTGTATTATAAGGAAAATGTTTTGGCAATCTGGATGAATGTCTAATTACAGACTCCACAGATCCCCTAGCCCTCCTGCCCACTGCCAAAATCAAACATCTTAGGACAATCAGCAATGCTAACACTTGTCAATATTTACTCTGTTGAAACAGAAGGCTGCCCAGTTTCACAGACACTTCTGAGCTGTGGATACAGCCAATCCAGATGGTCGAGGGGGGAGGGGCAAGTCTTGGATCACAGGCATATAAATTAGTGAACTGAATTATTATGAATTCAATATATCCTATTTTGTTTTGCTAGTGAAAGGCAAAAACTTGCATAGCTTTTGAGAACAGTAGCATAATTTGTTAAGCCATCAATGGAGAAGTTGTGCAAATCCACAGTGAATGAATAATGTGTAGTAGGTGGTCTTGGTATTGGGTAACATATCCTTAGGATAGAAATTGTTAAATAAATGATTTTATAGACCAGTTCTAAAATTGATCAACAGTCACAAGTATGTCTGCTTTTCTATCTTAGTTAAGAGGGAAAAAAATCTTTTGTATGATTAACATCTTAAAATAAATGTTCCTGACTCCTCATTTCATATTACCTTTGGAGGATGAGCAATGAGGAGGCAAGGGAAAGAGAAAAAGAAAAAATGTTGTGAGAAAAATATATGGGAGAAGAGGATAAGTCAAATCATGGACCACCTTTGAATGATTTTATTCAATCTGAAGAAATTACATTACAGTAAAACTCAAGGAGTCCTCTCCATTTTTTTTTATCCTCTTTCAAAATATGTATGCAGCTCAAGAATAGTAATAGGAAGGGATGTGCTGTCAGCCATTTTATTTAATTTCAGTGAGTCATTGAAACTTTTTATAAAAAGCAACAATGATTTAAAGGTGATGATTTAAAGGTGTGCTAAATTTTATTAATGCTATGGTAATGAAATGATTTTTTTTATTCTTTATTTTAAAAGTGACCTGAGCATATACCTCAGTGGTAGAGTGGCAGGCCATGCAAAGTCCTGGGTTCAGTTCTCCTAAACTTCAGACAAAAGACACAAAAGTGGTAATTAACATTAAAATGAAAACTAAGATGGTAGTATAGAAATCAAAGTGGTAGAGTGTAGCCAAATTTCGTTGGTATGATTCTATAACTTTAGGAAAGACTTGTTTCAATCCAAAGTAAAACAAGATATGCAGTTTTCTGTAAAGAGAAGTCACTTGAATAAAAAGGACAAGCTCTAGGTAACGCTGCACATCAGAGGGCTTCCAATCTTATTTGTCCACAAATATCTTTTGTTCTTAAATTCTTAAAGAAAAGTTGCAAGTTTGTTTATTCTCATCCAAGTTGAGATAAGTGACAGCAAGGACTGTTGCTAGTGACATGTTGTCTATTTTCTTTAAAAATATGTTGAAAGAAGAAAAGAGTTATTGCAGAGCCCAGGGCTAAGGAATGGAATTTAGTGCTAAGACCTGTGTCCATCAAAATGCATAGAGAGGGCTACTCTCTTTCGGGGACCCCTCCCCCCATGTGGAGGGAGCAGTTTTTGTCTTCTGTTTTTCCTTGTCTTTAAATAAACTTTCACATTTCTATACCAAAAAATTAGGGAAAGCATTTAATTTTTTATCCTAGTTTTTAAACTTATTTTTAATTTACAGTTAAATATTATGTATATTTATGATATATGAAATGATATTTTGATACATGTATACATTGTAGAAGGGCTGACTCAAGCCAATTAACATATACATTGCCTCATATACTTATGTTTTTACAGTTAGAATACATTAAGATTTACTCTCAGCAATTTTGAGTGATATATATATATATATATATATATATATATATATATACACACATTCTTTTGTAAGAGGAGCATTCTTCTATATCAAATCAGTAATGGAATTGACATGAACTTTTTCTGGACTATCTCTAGAAAGATAAATCTGTGATCAGAATTAGTGATCACATTCCAGTTGACGTTTGTATGTTTCAGATACAGTAAAAAAAGTCATTTTAAAATAATCAGAGCCTGGCATGGAGGTAGCAACCTTGGTGGCCTGAACCCCTACGGCCTCTCCCCCGCTCTTGTTTGGGGCCTCTGAAGAGATGATGCCCCCATGGAGATGGTGCCATGGTGCAGCCTACCTGCCAGAAACATCCTAGGATCTTGGTGTTTGCACAAAGGATAAATATATATATGTATATATATATATATATATATATATACATATATATATATTTATAGTGTGTGTGTGTATGTGTGCGCGTGTGTGTGTATGAGATAGGTATGGGAAATGACGATCAATATTGGCTCACAAAAATGACCCAAATGAGCTGGGTGTGGTTGTACATTCTTATAATCCTAATACATGGGAGGTTGAGATAGTAGGACCAGCCTCTGCAACTTAGTGAGACCCTCAGCATCTTAGGGAGATCCTGTTTCGAAAGAAAAAAGGGTTGAGGGTGTAATTCAGAGATAGAATGCTCCTGGATTCTATCTCCAGTACCTCCCAAGTAATAATAATAATAATGATAATGATAATAATAATAATAATAATAATAATAATAATAAGCTTAAAAATGAGGAGAGGGAGATAAGGGCATGAAGGTATAGCCATGAACTTCCCCCTGGCCACTTTTGCCAGGTCTGAGTACTGGGTGGTAACTATGGCCTACTCCCAGTAGGAAGAGAAGGATGGAATCATATTTGTGAAAACTCTCAGAAATGCCAAGCTGGTGACTGAAGACCCCAATAATCCCTGTGAGGAATCAGATGTCCTCCTTACAGACATTGCAGGTTTACTATGAGGTACAGAAGGTTTACTCAAGCTGTGGACACACAAGGGAGTGGACCACCTCAGACAGGATCAGTCTATCTACAGCAGAGTTCCTGGCAAAGAGAGGTCACTCTGTGAAGAAATGGCCAAAGGAGCTGCTTGAGGTGCCTCTTGGTGCCTGCTATGCAGGACTGAGTTGGAGCTGATAAATTCAGTAAAGTATTAGGATACAAAATCAACTAACAAAAATCAATAGCTTTTCTTTCTTTTTTTCTACTTTTTAATATCTTTATTGGTGCAATGTAATTGTACATCATAAAGAGATCTGAAGTGATACAAACATACCTGCACACATAGTTTGGTATAATTCCATGTACCAGCCACACACCCCCAACTATCAATAACTTTAAAAAAATATTTTATTTTAGTTTTTGGTACTAGGGATTGAATCCAGGGCCATTCTACCAGTTAGCTACACTATCAACTCTTTTTTTTTGTTTGTTTTGTTTTGTTTTGAAACAAGGTCTCACTAAGTTGCTAAGGCTGGCTTTGAATCTGCAATCATCCCATCTCAGCCACTTAAGTACTGGGATGACAGGCATGAACCTCCATGCCCAGCTTATCAATAGCTTTTCTATATAACAACCACAAATACAATGAAAAAGAAATCCATAAAACAATTCACAATAGTCGCAAAAAGAAAAAATATTTAGTAATAAATCTAACCAAGGAAGTAAAAAAATCTTTACAGTGAAAATTGTAGAACCTACAGAAGGAAATTGAAGAAGACCATAGAAGATGGAAAGAACATTCCATGTTTTTGGATAGACAAAAGAAATATTGCCAAAATAGCCATACTGCCAAAAGAAATCCATAGATTCAAGGCAATTCCTATCAAAATATCAGTGTCATTCTTCACAGAGCTAAAAAAAAAATGTCTTAAAATTCATATGGAAGAAAAAAAGACTCAGAATATCTAAAGCAATTTTGAGCAATAAGAACCATGTGGGAGGTGTCATGATACCTGATTTCAAATTTTACTATAGAGCTATAAAAACAAAAACAGCATGGTACTAGCACAAAAACAGACACATAGACAAATGGAATATAATAGAAGATATAAAGATAAACCTTCACACTATAGCCAGTTGACTTTTTTATTAGTGCATTGTAATCACATATCATAATGAAGTTCACAGTTATAGAGACATACATGCACACAGTACTTGATGAGCTTCCCCCTGAATCCCACCCTTATCCCTCCCCTTCTTTGTACATGATATCAAGATTGGTATTGATATAGCTTCAATGGAAGGATTTCTTCATCAAATCTCCCTCTCCCCTTTTCTCTCTGTACACCTCTTCCATTACTCCATTGTATCCCAATTTCTCCCTAGCTTCCACATATGAGAATAAACATAGATGGACTAATATCTAGAATATATAAAGAACTCAAAAAATATCAAAAAGTAACTAAATAAAAATGGGCAATTAAATTGAACAGACAAATCTCAAAAGAAGAAAAGCAAATGTCCAGCAAATATATGAAAGAATGTTCAACATCATTAGTAGTTAGGGAAATGCAAATCAAAACTACAGTGAGATTCCATTTAACACCAGTTAGCATGGTGATCATCAATACAAACAATCATAAATGCTGGCAAGGATATGGGGAAATAAGAACTATTATATGCTGTTGCTGGGATTGTAAATTAGCATAACCACAATCAGTATGGAGGTTCCTCCAAAGACTAGGAATGGAATCACCATACAACCCAGGTATACCACTCCTCAGTATCTTTCCAAAAGAATTAAAGTCAGAATACTACAGTGATTCATGCACGCCCATGTTTATAGTAGCACAATTCATAATAGCCAAATTATAGAACCAATGTAGGCATCCATCAACAGAAGAATGGGTAAAGAAAATGTGGTATGTACACAAAATGGAATTTAATGATTTCTTGCTCTGATCCACAAGAAGCCATTGTGAGGGAGTCTCCAGGATCAGCTATATAAGGCCCTTGCCACCACTGGGTTTTGTCCATTAGTACAGGGAGCTCTTGGTGGTGACCTGTCGGACTCCAGGATAGTTAGTGCTTTTGGTGGACTGGTGGCTTTGGATCTGATTTGTTGGTTTGGGCTTTTGGCTTTGTTATTTTGTGTGTGTGTGTGTGTGTGTGTGTGTGTGTGTGTGTGTGTGTGTGTGTTTGTATGGGCTCATTATTTTGCTGTACTTTTGTTGTTGGTTTGCTGTTGTTTTGTTTTTTTTTTTAGCTAGCATTGTTAGTTGCTATTGCTGCTTTCCATGGACAGTGCTAGGAGAGAGAGTAGAGCGGCCAGGCCAGGCCTTGCAGCCAGTTTTCCCTGTGAGGATAGCCTCATGGACAATTATCGGTTCCTGAGGGACATTGGCAAGGGCAGTTTTGCCCAGGTCAAACTGGCTTGGCATATCCTCACCGGGACAAACGTGACTGTCAAGGTCTTGCCTACCATTAGTGACAACCCATTCCTTCCACCGGAAGTGGACATCATGAGGACAGCGGAGCACCCTAGCATTGTCCAGCTGTTTTAGATCATAGACATGGCTGACTATGTCTACCTGGTGATGGAGCACATGAGCAGGGGCCTGCTCCTGTGCCATATCTGGCAGTTTGCTGGCATGGAGGAGGAGGAGGCCTGGAGGGTGTTCAAGCAAGTTGTGAGTGCAGTGCACTATTGTCACAAGAAAGGCGTCATAGGCCGGAACCTGAAGCCGGAGAACATCCTCCTGGATGCAGAAGGGGAATATCAAAGTGATTGACTTTGGGTTGAGCTGCCGCTTTACCACCTAGCAGAGGCTGACCACCACCTGCGGCACTGCTCTATACTGCACCCCAGAGGTCTACCAGGGCCAAGGATATGTCTCCAAGGTAGATGTCTGGGGCCTGAGTGTCGTCCTCTATTGTATGCTCACAGGCCAACTTCGGTTCAACGCCAACACCTTGGAGCAGCTGAGGGAGCAGGTGCCACAGGGAAGGTACTCAGTGCCCCCTCATATCTCCTCCCAGGCCCTGAGGCCCACAGCCACAGAGATCCTGGCTCACCCATGGCTGAAATGGGGTAAGGAGTGTTCACCTCCTCCTACCCAAATGCTCTTCAAACGCCCAAACCCCAGAATCCTGAACATCATGCTTCACCTGGGTTATGACCCACACCAGACCTGGCTGTCAGTGGTGAACAGAAATTTGACCACTCCATGGCGATGTACCTGCTCATCCAAGGCCGGATGAGTGGCGGAACAGGGCAGGAGCTTCGGGGTGTGGTGCTGCCGCCATACCCAGCAGACCCTTCCACCTTCACTCTGCCACTAAGGAGGAGAGTCAGCCAGCTCCACCTTCGCGCCTGCAGCTGTTGCCCTATGAGGATCCTCCAGCCCAGGAGGACACGGAGGGCCGGCAAGGGGGCGGCAGAAGGACAGTCTGCCTGCGGTTCCCTTGAGCTGCCCAGCGAAGAGGACTCCCCCTCGCACCACAGCCCCCCCAGCATGGCCCCGAGGCCCCCTGGCCAGTGCCTGTAAGAGTAGCAGCAGCACGGGGGAGGCAGAGGGAAGCTGGTCCTCCCAGAGATCAGCAGAAGAAGCCTCCCCCTGCACCCTGTGACTCCATCGGGAGCTCATCTCCAGTGCCCATGACCACAGGAAGGGCTGGAGGAGGGTTTCCAGGAGGATTTTCATCGGCATCTTCCGCTCATGCTGCTGCTGTGTGCAGGCTCCTGGAGCCAACAGAGTCGCTCCAGAGGTGCCCACATTCAACAGCAAAATTGCTCCCAAGAAACCAGGTGGATGAAACCAACTCTTTGGATCCTGACTTCGGCCAGAGTGAACTCAGCTGTAGGACAAGGAGGAGGTGCTCCAACTGACCACTGCTGCGGGCTTCTTCACACTGATTCCAGTTGAGAGGCCCCACCTGGGAGAAACCAGAGACTAATTTTTTTTTCCCCAGGAAACTCCCCTTTTCCCTGAGATGATTCTTAATAAATTGCTTTTCTCATAATAAACGTGAGATGTTTCCTAATAAATGTGTGTTTCTCATGAATCTTATAATAAAAGTGATGCTCCTGAAAGTTCAGTAAAAAATTAAACTTAAAAAAAAAATTCAGAGCTCTCTGGGGTGGGAGCAGAGATAGCTAAAATATAAGATGTTGTCTTCAATTTAAGTTGAAGATAATAAAGAAATAAATTTTTAGTAAAACAATCCAGACACAGCGATTGGCAGTGCTTGGGGAAGGTCGATGAAGGTTCTAAGGTTTCAAACCAGGGATATAGGGGATGGTCATTGAAAACAAGGAGGCTGAGCTGGGTGCAGTGGTTTACACCCGCAATACCAGTACCTAGGAGGCTGAGGAAGGAGGATCAAGGGTTTGAAGCCAGTGTCAGCAACTTAGCAAACCCTGTTTCAAAATAAAAAATAAAATGGCTGTGGATGTATCTCAGTGGTAGAACACCTCTGGATTCAATCCCCAGTACCACATAAATAAAACAGGGAAGCTGGGTGATGGGAGAAAAAATAAATCTGAAAGAGAAAAGGCTAAGGTTTGAGGTTCTATGGTAACATTTTCAGGGAAATCTCCAAGTCTCATTGGAGGATACTGATGATAGAGACACGAGAGGAGAGATTTGTGAGGGGACAAATGAAGGATTACTCAAAGGGCTGTGGGACAGACAGGAAGGATTTGCTCATGAAGCCAAGTCCAGAAGAATGAGTTTTATAGAAGGAGTCCCAATGACAGATGCCAATAAGTGTCACGATTAGGTATAGAATGTTCCCTGAAGAACTCATGTATTAATGTTCAGAGACGATGCAATTAAGTCATGAGGGTTGTAGGCATATCAGTGTGTAAAATCATAGGCAGGTGGGGTGTGCCTGGAGAAGGTGGGTCCCTGGGGTGTGGCCTTGGGACTGTGCTTTTGTCCTTGCACCCCCTTGCTTGCTTGTGCTCTTGCTTCCAGCCTCTGTGATGTGAGAGCAGAGTCCTTGTGCTCTTTACTCTCTCCTTTCCATCACCAGGCCCCCCGAGTCTCACAGATGTAACCCAGCCTGGCACGAACTGAAACTTTAAGATCTCCAAAAAAACGGAGCAAATTAAGCTGTGTGGTCAGTTGTCTTGGATTATATCAGTGAATATGTGGGCTCAGACAAAAGTACAACTGGGTTATGGAGAACGAGGACTCAGCTGTTGGATTTGTCGTGAGAGGAATTGGTGACCCCCAGAGAAAGGTGCAATTTGGACAACATTTAAAAGGGCACATCTACTGTCTATGTCTAGTAGCATTTTTTTTTTCAGTACTGGGGATTGAACTCAGGGGCATTCTACCTCTGAGCTACACCTCCAGCCCTATTTTTTATTCTTTATTTTGAAACAGGATCTCACTAAGTTGTGGAGTGCCTCACTAGGTAATTTAGCTGAGGCTGGCCGCGAACTTGGATCCTCCAGTCTCAGTCTCCCAAATGCTGGGATTACAAGTGTGCACCACCACGCCTGGCTCTAGTAGCATTTTTTAGTACACATTTCCATTACGTTCTCTGTCTCCTCAGTGTCACTAATACTGGACAGCTGGAATTGCATTTCACAGATGCCTATGCTGGCTGGATTCCAGTGACAGTTTGAGTTTTGCTGAGGATATAGACGGTTCTGGGAGGTAGAAACTTTCCTTTTGTGCAACGGTGGCAGCCTATGGTTAATTGGATAGCATCAATGTCTTGACCTCAGGTAGACATGGCACTTCCTGGCTTTCTGGACCATAGATATAAATCTGGGTGGCATGGCCCCTGTTCTGCTCTGTGCAGCTCCAGTCTTGAGTGATATCAGCACCTATTCCCTAGGCCACATTTTCTTTTGCCTGAAATATTAGAGTGGTTTCTGTATCCCTGACTGATACCCCATTATGCAGAATGGGGATTAGAGGTGAGGCAGTGAATCCAAGGAAAGAAAAGGTTTGGGGGGCTCCTAGCATTCCAGAATGGTTAAGAGTGATGCATATATTTGGTTAAGTGGTTCTGGGGATCAACTAATTATAGAATGTAATGGAAACACTCACATCTCTCAGCAAGAAATAATGGGTTTTATTTTTGTATTTATTTTTTATTATAAAAATAGTACATGCATATCATGAGGGGAATCAGGAAGAATTCTTTTTTCTTGGTCTGACTTGGTTTTAATCAGAAAAAAAAAAATCATAAACTATACCACTCAAAGCATTGCTGCTGGGTGCAGTACTGCATACCTGTAATCCCAACAACTCTGGAGTCTGAGGCAGGTAGGAAGATTGTAGGTTTGAGAGTAGCCTGGGCTACTTAGCCAAATGATATTTCAAAATAAAAAATAAAAAGGGCTGGGGTGTAGCTCAGTGGCAGAGTACACCTAGGTTCAATACCCAGTAACATTCATCCACAACACACACACACACACACACACACACACACACACACACACACACACTGAAACACTGCATTCGGTATTTGGGTATTTGGTGCCTTTCTGGCGTGTCTTTGCATGCTGTTGCACAGCTAACTGAAAAGCAATAAGGCCACAGTATTCACAGTGTTGGCAAGAGGAAGCCATGTTTTCCTCTTGAGTTCATCATAGTCCAGGGACCGATTTGTCCTCTTGTATGTTTAGGAATGTTGCTTTGTCAAGACATGGAGAATGAAGCAATGCATATTTCAGAATGCCAGTGGGTCCATCTACAGCAAGAAGTGCAGTGCTCAGTGGACCAGAATGCCAGAATGCTAGCACTAGCAAATTAACACTAAAATAAGGTTTCTTGGTGAGTGGATTAGTCTCCTGTGGCTGCTGTAACAGAACCACAATCTGGGGGCTCTGTGCAACAGGAATTGATTCTCTCATGTTTCTGGAGGCCAGAAGTCCAAAATCAAGATGTCGGCAGAGCCATATTCCTTCTGAAACCTGCAGGGGAGAGAATCCTTCCTTGCTTCTCTTAGCTCAGGGTGGTTGCTGGTGATCCTTGGTGGTGTTCCTGGGTGTGCAGCTACATCACTCCAGTCTCTGCCTCCGCTGCCACGTGGTTTCCCCCCTTTGTGCCTTCACAGGGCATTCTCTCCACTGGGTCTCTTCTCTGCTTCTGAGGCACCAATGATATGGATGTGGGCCCACCCTGAGTCAGCACGACCTCATCCTACATCCACAAAGGACCTGGTATCAAATGTGATCAAATGTATGGTGTGGAAAACTGCTAAAAATATTGGCTTAAAGATTTACAGCTTCTTGCTTGCTTCAGCAGAAGATTGCCTTTCTTAAGAGAACTGAAGACAGTGACCTCAATGCCCCTGTGCTATCTAAGCCATTTCTTCTGTTTTACTTCACCTTTTGCTGGCTTTGCTTATGGGTGGAAGACCTTCCAAGGAGGGAGCTGAAGACAACAGCTCTGCTACTCTTGCAAAAACTGCCAGATAACAACTGATCTTCTACAGCTTTCCTAATACAATGCTCTACTCCTTAGCCAGAGACAATTTTTGATTTGATGACCTGGCCTTAATTCTGAAAACCTATAATAAAAGGAAGAGCTGAGTTTTACTCAGGTAGTTTTTCTCTCTTGCCTTCTCTCGTCTCACCTCTTCAAGACAAGGAAAAGTCTCAAGAGCATTTTATTATCACATTGTCCTGTGCCCTGCTGGTACAGAGGCTGGCAGTACAGGTGTTGGGGTTTAAGACTTCAACTTATCTTTAACCCAATACAGGAAGTGTGTTGTTGCTGAAGGACACATACTCGAGGGGACAGCATGAGAGCCTGGGTGTCACTGCCAGGCAATCTCTCCTGGTCAGCTCTTGGATACTCCTTGCCCACTGTGGGCTCTGTAGGCTTCTGTACCTGGCTCTAGAGTTGAACCCCTTCAATGGGTCACAGTCTTTCCCCAACAGGAAGAAGATGAAAGCGTAAGGTTCCACTCAGTTCATTCTAACCACAGCCCAGTCCTGTCCTCCTACACTGAGGCCCCATTTTTTCCACCATGTTATAAGGAGATAGTTACTTGGTTGATTCTTTTTTATTGTGTGTGTGTGGGGGAGTGTGCTGGGGATTGAACCCAGGTACATTCTACCTCTGAGCTACACCCCAGCCCTATTGCATTTTTTTATTTTGAGAAAGAGTCTCATAATGGGTGTGGTGGCATACACGTGTAATCCCAGTACTTGGGAGGCTGAAGATCACAGGTTCGCAGACAGTCTCAGGTGGTTAGTGAGGCCATTCTCAACTTCGTGAGACCTTGTTTCAAAATAAAGAAGAAAAAATAGGTCTGTGGTTGTAGCTCAGAAGTAGAATTCCTCTGGGTTTAATCCCTGGTACTTAAAAAATAAAAATAAAAAAAGAAAAAGAAAAAAAGGGTCTCATTCAATGACTGAGGGCTGGAAATGGGACGTTGCCTTCCAGCTGTGGCTGTGGCTGATTTCTGCTGCTTGTGGAGACTCAAGGGAGAGTGTTTGCAGTCCTGAAGGCTGACCTTAAGAGAGGCCACAACAGACTTAGCATTTACACAGGTAACAAAACCAACGGAAGGGTGGTGGTTTTACAGAGAACTATCCAAATCCTCTGAGACATTGCAAAGCAAGTAATGGCTTATAACAGGACTTCCCCAAGTTCTGCCAGAACAGCTCCTGTCTCACTAGGCATCTGTTAATTTTTATTTTTATTTATTTATTTGGTACTAGGGATTGAACTTGGTGGGGTTGTATCTCAAAGTTATAACCTCATACCTTTTATTTTTTACTTTGAAACAGGGTCTTGCTAAGTTACTGTGAGTTTTACTAAATTGCTGCTACTGGCCTCAAACTTGTGATCCTCCTATCTCAGCCTCCTATGTTTTGGGGTTATAGATGTGTACCACCACTCCCAGCTTTTTTCTTTTTTTTTAATGGGGGACTTAACTCAAGGGCATTCTACCTCTGAGATAACCCCCATACTCCCCTATTTTTTAATAGAGTCACTCTAAGTTTCTGAGGCTAGACTCAAACCTGTCATTCTCCTTTCTCAGCCTCCCAAGTACTGGGCTTGCATCACCAGGCCTGACAATTTTCTCCAATTTAAAAAGGATTTGGGACCTTATGTATTTTATTTGCAGTACTAAAAAAGGAGGTATAATCATCTTTCCAGGGTACCCTTGAGAATTCCTTGTCAATCTTTCTCTCTATTTGTCACTCATGTGAAAACTAACTCACACTTAAAAAAAAAAATTCAACAGTTTTAGAAGAGGGGAAAAAAAGCATAGAGTAGGAAAAAATAGAATAACAGGAATGACAATTTCTCCCACAGCGGGTCCCAGGCAATCTGATCCATCTTTTGATGACATTCATTCTCTGTTCTAGCCAAACGCCCATTCCAGCTGCAGCCTGATGCCAAGTCAACTGGACGGCGACCAGCCTAATCCTCCCCTGAAACTAGGAAGGGCTCAGCACATGATTAAACAGGGCAAGTTTTCTAATAATGTTTAGTTCCTCATCTAAAATGAAAAATGTCAGGGATCCCTTGGGTACCATTTAAAAACCAAACGATACACAACCACTACCAATAAAGATGAGATAAGGCAAATCCCTACTGTCTCCAACACCCTAATAACTTTGGCCTGGGGTTTCCGGGTGTAAATGTGCACTTGCCCAGAAATTCACCCCAGTTTCATTTTCTAATTCTGCCACTCATTTATTTCCCACTACTTTCAATGCTTGGAGAAAGGGACTGTGCTCTTTCTTTTGAGTAGTTTTACCATGTTTTATTTTAATCAGTAGTAACTATACCAGGTGAAATTTTCTAGAGTTGAGTTAGAAATAGATCACAGACCATGAATATAGCAGGGGCATCTAAAAGGAACCAAAGGTAATCTTCCAAGCTTAAGTCTTGACTCGTGTACTCAGTATCTAGTTATGAAGCAAGAGAGACAAAGGGTGGGCACTAAACATTAACACTTATATAGTGAGGCAGGCAGAAAGGGCTTGGAAACCTTCAACACCCAGCACCAGCTATGTCATTTCTTTGCCAAATCTTTATGGAAAGGAAAATCTGCCAGACTGCTCAATCATGTTGTTGATTTAAGGCTAGCCATTCTGGTGAAGACTTCTAATTGTCCCTGAATATTCTTTATCTTCTTCTTATATAGTAATACACACCTTGATTTTTAGCCCAACACTTGCCCATCTGAAATAAAGATCCTATTTCTTCTACATCAGTATATGGAAGAGTTATGTGTACTATCATATTCATTATAGCTCTGTTCACAATACCTAAGAAATGGAAAAAACAGAAGGATCCATCAGCTTATGAATGGGAAAAGAAAATGTGAATTCTATGTAACTTCATTTAGAATGGCAACCATCAAGAATACAAACAATAATAATACTGGCTAGAATGTGGGGAAATAGGAACTCTTACACAGTGTTGGTGGGATTGTAAATTAGTAAAACCACTTTGAAAATCAGTATGCAGATTTCTCAAAAGACTAGGAATGGAACCACTATATGACCCAGCCATATCTCTCCTTGGTATCTTTCCAAATGAATTGAAGTTAGAATATTATAGTGATATATATATACATCCATGTTTATAGCAGCACAATTCACAATAGCCAAATTATGGAACCAACCTAGGTGTTCCTTGGCAGGCAAATGGATACTGAAACAGTGGTATATACACACAGTGGAATTGTACTCAGTGATAAACAAGAATAAAGGTATGTCATTTGCAGGAAAATGGATGGAACCAGAGATATTATGCTAAGTGAGATCATTCAGTCTCAGCAAGTATGCCTTTATCAGCAAGTCAATAGTCATATGTTTTCTCTCATACGTGGAAGCTAGACCAAAAATAGGAAGCAAAAGGGACTTCAGTCAAATGAGGACAGAAAATAGTAAAATAGCAGAAAGGAATTGGGAGTGGAAAGTAAGGAGGGGGGAAAATGAGGATTGAGGAATGGAACAGTTCAATTCAAATAAGGTTAAGTTCATACAAGATTTCACTGCCAATCTCACTAATATGTATAGGGAGGGAGGAAGGGGAAGCGGGTGGTATACAGAAGAAAATACACCAAATGATGGGTGCATGTATGTTTCTATCATTCTGAATCTCATTATGATCTATAATTACATGGTACCAATACGAGTATAAAAATGTATTACATCTACACAAGAGAACACTATTTAGCCATTAAAAAGAATTAAATTCTATGATTTGTAAAAACTTGGATGGAACTGGAGATCATTATGTTAGGTGAGATAAGCCAGACATAGAAAGAAAAGAACCCATGATCTAACTCATAAGAAGAATCGAAAAGAGTTGATCTTATAGAACTTGAAAGTGGAATAGTAGTTCCCAGAGGCTGGTGAGAGTGGGGAGGAAAGGATGGGACAAGATTAATCCATGGGTATTAAGTTATAGTGAGATAAGAGCAAGAAGTTCTGGTAAGACTATTGCATAATAGGGTGACTATGAATATCAAAAATATACGGTATATTTCAAGAAGCTATAAGAAAAGATTTTGAAAATTTTCACCATAAGTAAATGAAAAATATTTGAAATAGATATGTTTAACTTGATTTAAACATTATATAATGTATACATATATAGTAACATTACATGGTACCACATTAATATGTCTAATCTTATGTTTCTAATCTACTAGTTAAAAATAAATTTAAAAATACTCCTTTTCCTTTTTCCTGTGCAACTGGTGTGACTATGAAACTTATCTTTTACTTTTAAGTTTTTATTGTTTAATACAGAAATGCACATGAATTTGCTAGCAGATTTATGACAGAGGAACAAATCTATTTCAATGAAAGAAAGTTTTTTAAACAAATAGTGCTAGAATAATAGCTATCAATAGAAGAAAAGGATTTGACCAGAACTTACTCAAAAATTAACTCAAATGAATCATAGACATAAATATAAAATGTGAAACTATAAAACTAAAAAAAAAATAGAAAATCTTCACTACCTAGGGTTAGGCAACAAATTTTTAGATATCACACCAAAGTCAAGGTCCATGAGAAAAACTCAATTGTTGACTCCTATCAGAATTAAATGTTTTTGTTCTGTGAAAAACTATGTTAAAACAAACAAACAAACAAACAAACAAAAAGAAAGTCAAGCCATTGATTTAGCAAAAATGTTTACAAATTACATATCAGACAGAGTACTCATACCCAGAATACAACTCTAAATTGTTCTGTAAGAAAGCAAGCAATCCAATTGGAAAATGAGCCAATCACCTCAACATATCATCAAAGAATATAGACAGATAATAAGTAAACATAGAAAAGGTGTTCAATAACCTTAGCCATTAGAAAACACAAATTAAAACCACTACCACAAGAAATACAACTTCATAATTATTAACCTGGCTAAAATTTATATATAAATATATATATTTATAGTCTCGCTCGATAATGTCAAATGCTGGTGAGGTTGTAAAGACACCGGATCTGTTATACATTGCTGGTGAAAATGTAAGCAGCATGACCACTTGGGAAGCTAGTCTGGTGGTCTCTCAGAGCAAACATATATTTACCATTTCCCAGTTAAACATAAACTCATATGACCCAGCACTTACAGTCATGGACAATTATCCTAGAGAAATGAAAATTTATGTTTTCATAAAAATATGTACATGCATATTTATAGCAGCTTTATTTTTAATATCTAAAAATTCTAAATGACCCAGGCATCCTCCTATATGAATGGTTAGACAAATAGAATATTATTGAGTAATAAAGAGGAATAAACTAGTGGTGTGGTGATACATGCTTGTAATTTTAGTACTTGGAAGGCTGAGACAGGAGGAGTACAGGTTTGAAACCAGTCTCAACAACTTATTGAGACCCTATTTTAAAATAATAAATAAAATAGGACCAGGGGTGTAGCTCAGAGGTAAAATGCAGTACCATAAAATTTTTAAAAAGTAATGAACTATTGATAAATATAATGAGTTAGTTCAATTTGAAAGTATTATGCTTAGAGAAAAAAGTAGTCTTAAAAGTTTCTCATACTGTATGATTCCATTAATGCAATATTCTTAGAATGGAAAACCTACAAAGATAGAGAATATATTAGTAGTTACCAGGGGTTATGAAAGAAAAAGTAGGGTGTGACTACACTGGGGTAGTGTGAAGAAAGCACTTTGTAGTGATGGAGCAATTCTGTATCTTAATTATAATGATGGCTCTATGAATATGATAATTATCAAAGAACTAATCATAAACACATGCAAAAAATGAGTGTGTGCAAAATAAAAAAAATGAAACCTGAGTAACATCTGCATCCATATAATTGACCTGCTGAAATTAGTTTCCTGGGTTTTAAGAGTGCTCTGTAGTTGTATGATGTCACCACAGGGAGGAGTTGGGTAAAGGGTAGACAAGACTTCTATGAAATTTTTGCAACTACTTGTGAGTCTGCATCTGTAATAACTTCAACATAAAAATTTTTAAGTGAAACATTCTTGGTCATGGAGTTATTCAAAGGTTCAGAAATAGTGAAATCCACAACCATATAAATTCCATTTCAAACAGGTCCTTGTGATATTAAGGTCTTTGTGTGCAAATGCTGTTATTAATAAAATAGAAATTCATCTCAAACACAAAACAAAACCCAAAGCAAAAACAAACAAAAATCAAAATCCAGATGTAGTGGCCAGAGTTAGAGACCCATACCTGAACCAGAGGTGAAAGCCACTTTCAAAGGATAGCAGAGTGACATGAGTGAAAGCTCATATGTCTCTGATAACTGACTGGAGCCATCACAGGAGCCCTGGGGGCTTGTGCCTAGAAGTGGTCTTATTTATACACATTTTGCTTATGTCACATTTATTTTAAATTTCTACATCCCACAAACTTAATCCTAATAGACCTAATTATAGCAAATAAGTAGCTGTATTTGTTAATATGATATATAAGATCCAAATCAAGTATGATTTGATTTATAATTTAAAGATATAATTATATGAACAAAGTAACCAACATTATTATCATTTATTGTCAAGGCTATGCCAAATAAATAACCACAAGTAGGATCCAGTTTCACAGATTTGTTTCCTGGCGTTCTGGTTGCTAAGATTTGCATCTGTTCATGGTGTCCTTGGTCTTCAGTTCATCTGAACATATAAAAAGAGCACCACTGAAACTTTTATTGGTGTTGAAGACCATATTGCATTCAAGCACTATGTTTTCTTCTCTTGGTTATCCTGAGAGTATAATATGGGAAGAGAAAAATTGAATTCCAAGGGCTCAGTGATTCTTACCTCACTACAGGATTCTAGCTCCCCTTGATCAAGGCAACATCTTTGAGAGCTAAGGGGCTTATATTCAGCATTACAGGTCCTGGTGCATTGTCATTCATATGTTTAATTTTATATGTGCTCAACATTTTCCACGTTTTAACTGTTTTTCTGTCAGTTTTTTTTTTCCTTATTAGAGTGTAATTAAGACAACTAACCTCATTCAAAAGACTATAATGAACCAGGCATGGTGATACATGCCTGCAAACCCAATAATTGGGAGGCTGAGACAGGAAGATTGCAGGTTTGAGGCCAGCTTCAGCAATTTGGTAAGGGCCTCAGCAGCTTAATGAGACCCTGTTTGAAAATAAAAAATAAAATAGGACTAGGGGTGTAGCTAGAAGTAGAATGGCCCTGGGTGCAATACCTAGTACCACAGACAAATAAACAAATAGATAAATAAACAAAAATAACAAACACACAAAAACACTATCATGCTGCTATGGTGGTATTGAGGATAAAATTCTTGGTGGGTGATGTCATCAGGCACTGCTGGTCCTAAAAGCGGCCCCACAGCACCTCATCTTTCAGATACTCTCAGTTGTGTCTTCATTCATGATAAATATCCCTGGCTTGTGATTCTGATTATTTTACTCCAAGAACATTTCCATCTTGCTACCTATTTTAACATTTTACCCTTCCAATTATAATTTGAGATGATCCCCAAATTAAGGTTTTTATATTATCTTAAATACTTTTAAGCTTCTGTCACATAGTTACAAAGTACAGAACATTATACTTCTTTCCCATTTCCAGATTAATTCTGTATGTGTTTTTGATCTAATAGAAATTTTGTATTAAAAAGTCTAGAGGAAAAAAAAAAAGCCTAGAGGATGTGAGCCATTCCAATTAATGGGTTAATCTATGTCTTCAGTACAGGGCCATTTGATTATCCTAATTAAATAATGAATTCCTCCCTTGCCATAAAAGAACATAGCTACCTACTGGCCTTGCCTATTTATTTTAAGCCATTTTACTTATGACCAAATTTGAGAGGACCATAATAATTTCTAGAAAGATCAAAGATACATGATTTACTGGAGAATCTTATGCTAAGTGAGCCATTCTGAGAAAGTCAAAGGCTGGATGTTTTCTCTCATAGGTGGAAGCTAAAGAGAAAATAAGGAAAACAAAGGAACTTTAGATAATTGAGGAAACAGTAGAACAGTGGAAGGGAACAGGGAGAGAAAGGGGGGGAAGAACTGAAGAAGAAAAGGGTTCAAATAATGGTATGTTCATGTATGAAGGCATCATCACCAATCTAATGTGTAGGGGAGGTGTGGGTAGTAGAGTGGGGGAATCTGAAGGTAAACATACCAAGGGCCTGGATGCTTCTATCACTTTGAACGTACTATGGTATATAATTACAATGCTTCAATGAAAGTTTTTAATAAAAAAATGAATGATTTAGTTTTTCTCTTAACTAGTTAGCATCTCTAAACATAGGTTGCCAATATTCTCAGTCTAATTAATACATACAAATTTCAAAGTTTAGGACAATAACAATTCTTTAGTAAATGATGACCCTACCTAGTAGATATGGTCTTGTTCTTTCCGTGTTTATTATCTAAGGACAGAAAATAAGCAAACATGCCATTGTTTGCATCCATTAGACTTTTGTTGACTGAATGAATAAATGTGTACATGAAGAAAATAAATGGGGAGACAGAAGTTTTCTCCTACCACTAAGCATACTACAATCCCAGTAGATCTTATATAGAATAATCAACTGTTTATCATGATGCGGAATTGGATAAGGATTTTCCAGGGAAATTTGTATTTAAGAAGATGAAAGGACTAGCCATTGAGAGGGAAAAAAAGTAAATCAATCATAAATTTACAACAGAGCTTTGGAGGAGAAAAGTTTGATTTGAGCTATGTTTAACCATAAACTAGTTTGAGGAAGAGAATCAAAACAAACTACTAGATATTAGAAAGTACGCACTTATATTTAGTAAATAAATGTTTTAATTCTTCACTGTTATATAAATTAGTCACTGTATAATTTCCCCTCTTGCTATTAATGTCTTAGTCTTTTCACTTTCTAAATATGATTCATAAAAATTTTTAATAATCATGATACAGAAAGCAAGTGCTTTATGAACTCTTATTTTTCACGTGTTGTTTTCAGGTCTCTCAGAAATCATAGATATTTTCTTCAGAGTTTTGAGGGCTTGACCATCATCTTCTGTGCTAATTGTAAAGGAACTTCCAACCAAATGTCATTTCCAAATTTAGACTTAAAACCCAATTAAATTCTGTCTTTTGACCTAGGAATAACCCACACTTAATTTTCATGTGTATTAGAAAATTTAATATTATGTGAGATGGTTGCTATTTCCAGGGAACAAGGCCAATATATATGACTCCTTTTTCAAAAATGTCTAAGGTTTTAGAAGAATTATACTTCTCTGTCTTATGTGGAAAGGTATGCATGACTTCTGTGTTAGTCAGCATTTTTCACAGCTATAGTCTAAAGACCTGACCACATAACTTAGAGGAAGGAAAATTTATTTGCTCACTGTTGTCTTTGGAGATTTTGGGGTTCAGTTCATGTGAGGTTTGGGACCAGAGATCTCAGGGTATGCCATGGTAGAGGAGAGGGAGAGACAGAGACAGAGAGAAGGAGCAATCACAAGGTTTTCCCCCTCATATCATGGAGGCCAGAAGCAAGAAAGAGCAGGGGAGGATGAACCATATATAATCTCCAAGGCCACACACCCAGGAACCCACCTTGTCCAACCACACCCTACCAACCTAGGCCACCACTCAGATAAATCCATTACAATGGATTTATTCACTGCTGGGATTACAACTCTCATGACTCAATGACATCAACTCCAAACATCAATTTATGAACTCTTCAAGGGGCCATTGTATAATCTAACTATAACAATTTCTCTTTTTATTTTTTTGGAGCAATGGAGGTTAAATAATTAGATGCCCTGTGTATT
Organism: Graphiurus murinus; assembly: GCA_004027655.1. Taxonomy (NCBI): domain Eukaryota; kingdom Metazoa; phylum Chordata; class Mammalia; order Rodentia; family Gliridae; genus Graphiurus; species Graphiurus murinus. The sequence goes on along the minus strand of PVLC010015311.1, from coordinate 14,024 downwards.
GTATATAGGGATTTTTTGGCAGGTGAGATTCAGAGAGATTTTGTTAATAGGTCCATATGTTCCAGCAAGATTGAACTAAAGCCAATTCAGGTACCTATGTTTTTCAGATTTCAAGCATGTAGGGCTAAGAAATGACATCTATAATCTCATAGATACTGAATTCCACATGCAAATTGGTGTAGAAATTCTCTGTTGATTTCATTTGCACAACTATTAGGTTTAGGAGTAACTAGGTACTAACTGGACAAAACCCTAGTAGATATTGAAGCATAAGTGGCTAGTTGTCAAGGATAAAACAGCAGCTTTAGAGTTGAATGTTTTCATATATCCTGTAGAATATGATTATTTTGAATTAAATTTGAGACCAGATTTGTAACTTAACTTTGGAGAAGAAGGGAATGACCTTCATGATCTTTTTTTTTCTTTTTTCAATTTTCTAATGTAAGAGCAAACATTCTAGTCTGAAAGGAAACATTGACGATAATGAGAAGTCGAATATTGGTGCATAATAATGAAAGGCTTGCTTTTAGAAGTTGCATATTTGAGATGGTTTACTTTCAGAGAAATAAACATGACGTCAGAAACTAAAACAACAGAAGATCATGCTTGTTTCTTTGCTAGGAACTTCAAAAAGGTTAAGGTTCTGAACTTCAGTTAGGGGAGCCCAAGAGCGGGGCTCATTCCTATGTGGTTGGTGAATGGGCCTCCTGAAATGATAGTTGGCAGAGATTAGAGCTGCCTCCACATAATGGGAGAACCTATAGCTATACGTTATTGGGAGCATCCATTCTTTTCTTCTTCATCTACTTTCTGTGCATTTATTTACCTTTCTATTAGCCCTTGGATTTCGGTGATTTTTTGCTATAAGTAATAGGTCTGAGAAATTATTTGCATAACTGAGAGAGACCACAGGACTATCAGAGAAGAGAGGAATAACTGCCCAGGAAGCAACACCAAAAAAACTATTGCATTTATTGAGATTTCTCAAAAATAGGAAAGGGCAAAAATATGACAGATGCAATTTAGATCTAAAAGCATGATCCCTAAAGGCTGCGGAGTTGAAGATGGGTTATACAGCAATATCTGGTTAAATAGAAAGTTGTTTAAATTGAATTGCCCTGCTTGCTTTTGGAAAAAGGTAATTACTTAAATAAAGAACTAGTATATAGTTAGTTGGTGCTTAATAAATGTCATTATTTATTAAGCAAAATTTCTTGAAAGATAATAATGTTGTTTTGGTATATTAATTTATGCAAAAAAAGACATTTAAATCACAAGTGATATCTGTGAGATACAGCTACATGGAACACAATAAGTAATCATTCTATGATTAATTGATTCAAAGACTCAGTTTGAAAAAGATGAGACTAAAGTATACCCCACAGGGCTTAAGGCTTTAAGACATCAAGGTGGTACTGATAAAAACAAAGCTAAGTGATTAATCAATCTAATGAATTACATTAATGTAGCCAGTCAACCTGGATAATATGGGGGAAATATTTTTATTTTTCTCAAAAGCAAGATTTTTTTTTCTGTAATTGTTCTTAATCATTCAAATAATTGAATTAGCTGCTTTACTCTGCTTGGGTGAATGAGTTTTCTTGACTTTATTTAGTCTGTCTCTGTAAGTTAAGAATTTCATTTCTGAAGGCTTCTACCATCTGACCTGTCTTTGTTTATGATCATCCAACAATAGTCCCTGTGATGTGATTTTTTTCCCCCGTAAAATATGTATCATTCCAATCATCGCTTTTTTTCCCTTCTTCATCTTATTAGTATAAATATTTTGATAATAATCACACATTGATTGTGACCTTGATTTTCCTGTTTAAAATCCCACTTTATCTCCTCCATAAAATTTTCATTTACTTTGTCTATACATTTATCTTAATTAACCTGCAGTTCCTTCAATTAAGTATATCTCTATCAATGTTTGCTGTGACCAGGACAAATGGTGGATAACAGTGCTATTTTAAGTAAGTATGAGTCAGATAACTGCAGCCCCAGGAAAGCTATGCTTTTTTTCTCCATCCTTGAAAAGTCCAAGGACCAAATGAAGGACAAACAATGGTATAAGACTGAGAATTATACTTCATAATATGGGCAAAGTTTAGAGTTGTAATCCAGATAATTTGAGTGGTCATAGAGGAAGTGAAGATGCTGTCATGTATTTACATAACATTAAATGATGAAAATATCACATATTTACAGGGGAAACCTTTTAGATTTTGTAAAATATATCACTTATTTTGTGTAAGCTATATACACTTATTTTGTGTAGGTAGGCTATGATAATTCAATCATGTGGAAATTTATGGAAAATGCAAGTGACTACTCTAGCTAATAAAATGCATTAGACTAGGGGAAAATATCCCAATACCTAATAGTATTTATTTTCCAATTTTTCTTGTTTTCATGGAAATAGAGTAATATTAAGAGAAAGTAGAAATCCATTTTCCCCTCTATGGTCAGAAAATTTATGGAAATAAATTTTCCTCATTATGGAAAGAAGATATAGTTTTGGGTGGAAAACCATTCCTGATAGTTACACATAAATATATTTAGACATTCACCTTTCTAGCATTTTTCTTAATCTATATAATTTTTGCTCAGATCCTATTTTATTTTCTCTGCAATCTATGTGATTTGTTGAACCATCTCTACTTTTGTACTTTATAAGAGTCTTGAAGAAATAGTGTTTGTTTTATTACTATATATTGTGGTTCTTTAAATTTCATAAATCTTTCCAGCTAACTCCCATTATTGAAAAGTAAGTACAAGTAATAGGAGAAAAAAAAGAGAGAAATATATAGGTTTAGCAGAGATATCTTTTTGAATGGCAAACTAAGGCCACAGATCTTTTTTAATGTAAAGCCATCAGCAGGTTTTAAAGTTGCAGTGGATATCATCAAGTATTAACCCAATCTCTTTATTTCACCAAGGTAGAAACTAAAGCTCAGAGATCTTCAGGTACTTGCTCCAGGGTGTTGAATCAGAGCAAAACCAGCTATAGGGTGTTTGCTTGACCTGAGGTTTAGCTATAGAAAGTTAAGGAAGACTATCATGAAGCTTTCTGTATCTTATACCTAAACCTAAACCTCTGGTCCTAAATTGATGAGGACTGAATCTTATTGTTTCCAAATCAGGATTTGGGGCAAAGTCTCCATTTTCCCCCAATTAAATTGTTACATCTGCCTATCCAAGCCAAAGACAAGTTCTTGTGTGTGATAAGCCTGGATTCTCATCTCTGCTTTTTTTAATATTCCTTGTACTGAGTCTGAAGTCCAGGAAATGAAATGTGTGTGTGTGTGTGTGTGTGTGTGTGTGTGTGTGTGTGTGTGTGTACATAGTACTGGGGATTGAACCCGTAGGCATTTAATCTCTGAGCTACACACCCTATTTTATTTATTTATTTTTTTTTGAATAGGGTCTCATTAAATTTCTGAGCGCTTCACTAAGTTCCTGAGGCTGGCTGAGTTTTAGCCCTTGATGTGCTGTATCCCATAAAAGGAATCGGAAAGTCTTCTTACAGGAACATGGCCTTGCTAGCAGGACCACTGTATTACTGCAAAATACTGTTTTGAATGCCCAGCACAAAATATTACTTCATTTCTTACTCTAAGTACTCTTAGGGAAACATAAAGAAGCCCCAGAAAGACAAATGCTGTAGGAGAAGGTCAAACAGAATTGTAGTTAAAGCACATCAGTAATTTTCAAAATAGAATTCTGATCACATTTATTTCCTAAGTAAACAAATAATCAGGTTGAAGTCACCAGGGAGAGGCCACTATCTAATGCCATATTGCTTGTAGTTACTAAATCGTGACAAAAGTAGTGTAGATTCTCTAAAGACCGTCAATCAGAAGTCACAGGGTCCCCACTGAGGATCCATTTGCACCTGGATCACATTGCTCCTGGAGTTGGGGCTATAAGGCATCTGAATAACTGAGACTCTAATAGATTTGAAACACAGGTTGAGCACCTGGGGAGGCTGTGGGGCAGCGTTCTACCTCATAAGCTGTGCAAGCTTGTACAGTCAGGCGAAACCTACTAAATGGATCAGTCATCCGCCGGGACTTGGATGATTCTTCCCTGTTCTGTCCTTCTGTGAGCCTATCATTTTTACAGGCACTTCTAGTGGAGATCAATTGCAAGAGAAAATTCACTGAAAAGCTAAAAATCAAAGGCTAGCAATGACTTAAAGTCATAGTCTTACCTTTACCCTTTCCTGCCTTTTTTTTTTTTTTTGCAACTAGGAGTCATCAAAGCCAATTAGGCTTCTTATGTATGCTTTAATTATCTCTCCATGTCACACATTCTTCACTGAAGAAATCAAAATGAATTTCTCTGATATGTGGACTGATACTGTAGCCTCTCTCTAAATACAAATGAACCCTTGGTAGAATAAGGAAAAGCATAACAGGTGAGGATCACTCAGCCTGTAGAAGCTGGTCCTTCCTTACTGGTTCGGTCCCCTCTCTCCTGCAGGATGTCGTTTATCATAATTGCTTTTTAATGGCTCTAGTGATTGTAACAATCTTGCCTCATAGTTTTTTTGTTTGTTTTTCCTATTGTGTTTCTTTTCTTTTATGATAAGATGCTTTTTTGACATTTGCTTTTTTTCAGGTAATTTTCAGTTATTCCCTCATTTCATTATTTGTAGGAGGTGGAAAATCAAAACTTTAGATATGATCAAAACTACTTATGACTACATATACTTCAGTTGAAACTTCTTACCATTTTGTTGGAAGTCTAGCCTTTAATGTGGGGAAATAAAGGAGAAAGTTAGCATTACCAGTGTGTACTGCCTTTTTTATTTACTTTTAATAGACTAGGAAGAGTGACTATAATCCCGATGCCATCTGGGTCTGAAAACTCATATTCATGTAAAAGTTTTAGATATGAAATGATATTAGAAATCAAGCACAAAAAATAGCGATTTAACTCTAAGTCTTCCCATGATAAAAATGAAAATAAATGGAACCTTTTCAATTTTTAAGATTAGATAATTACAGATCATCAATCATTGGTTTAATGATGTTTAGTGACTTCCTAATGTGAATAGTCACCAAGATTTCAGCTGTAATTTGTTAAACTTTGAGTTAGGGACATTTTGTGTCACGGTTCATTTGATGTTCCGAATTTTTACAAAAGTGCCAATTTTGTCTTTTGAACCTATGTAAGCAGAAGATATTATAATAAGGATGATCTGAAAATTCATCAGGAAAAGAGAAACTGCACATGCATGAAAGCATCTCAGTGGACGTCTCACTGTGATGAAGAGTTCAAATGACAGGGCCAGCTCCTCTCAGATCTCGCAAAAGAGAGGCTTTTCTTCAGTATTATAAGAGCACCCTCTTTTTTAGATTTAAACTCTTAAAGAGTTCTAAAAGCTTTGAACTTGAAGAATAATTTATTCAACAAGTAGTTAGTCTCTATCACATGCTAGTCTCTGTTTTGTTCACTGGAAATCTAGCTGGGCAACAAAAGCAGAAACTCAGTCTGGAAATGAGAGCTGAGTTCCAGGCACCAGCATCGGGTCCGTGTTACCCAGTCCAGAAGAAAAATCAAGACAAAAAAAACCCCAAAAAAACAAAAAGAAAGAAAAAGGAAGTTTCCTATTTTATTTCTGGGCCTGGGCACAGAGTCACATTTCTCTAATCTATTGTGTCTATTTTTGTCATTTAAAATATAAATAAAAAACATTGATATAACGAATATACAATACAATGTTCTCCCTAATATGCGAATGCTAGGGAGAAGATGGGGCATAAGAAGGTCTCCAGATGGAAAAGGAGAGATCCTCAATAAACAAAAAAGTTGATTTAATCGAAGGTAGTAGACGGGGAGGGGGGGCGGGGGGGAGACACCCTAATGTACATCAAGGCCACTCACTAAACCAAACTTGAGAGGGAGGAAGGGCAAGGGAGCGGGGTGGGAATCTAGGGAAGGGGTCAAATGAGAAATGTGGGCACATATGTCGTTATGAATTTGTATCTAACAAAGATGTATGCTTACAATGCACGAATAAAAAAAAAGAATATACAATGCAAATATATAGCTTAATGAAATTTCATAAGATCACTTGTATGAAGAAGCAGGTGTGTGCCTGACTGACATCCCTCCTCACTAATGGAACCATTTTATTTACTTTCATAGTAATAACATTTTTTGCATTTATTTATAATTTTACAATCTATTCTTTTTTATTATTAAAAGCTGTAGAAAGTGATACATTATTATTATTATTATTACTATACTAGGGATTGAACCTAGGGGCATTCTACTTCTGAGCTACACCTCTCAGTCCTATTTTATTTTTATTTTTTGGAAACAGAGTCTTGCTAGGTTAATGAGAGTCTTACTACTTTCTGAGGCTATTTTTGAACCTGCAATCCTCCTGTCTCAGCCTCCCAACTACTGGGCTTATAGGCATGCACTTTAACGCTTGACTTTTTAAGAAATATTTTCAATACACTTTATTTATTTATTTATTTATTTATTTATTTATTTATTTATTTATTGGTACTGGGAATTGAACTCAGGGGCATTCTACCTCTGAGCTATATCCCCAGCCCTATTTTTTATTCTTTTATTTTGAAACCGGGTCTCATTAAGTTGCGGAGTGCCTTGCTAGGTAGCTGAGGCTGGCCGCGAACCCGGATCCTCAGGTCTCAGCCTCCCGAATGCTGGGATTACAAGCGTGCGCCACCACGCCCGGCTTCAATACACTTTATTGGTGTATTGTATTCTCACATCATAATGTAGTTCAGATTAATGCATACATGCACACAGCACTTGGTGAGCTTCCTCCTGGCTTCCTCTGTACTTCCTCCCCTTCCCAATATAGGATATTAAGATTGTATGTATGTAATATCAATGTGAAAGTTTACTTCAATAATTATCCCTCCACCCACCACTACTCTCCCCTAGACCACCTCCATTGCTCCACTGGGGTTTCTCCTCCATTATCTAAAGTCCTTCTTGTATTCCAATTATTCCCTAGCTTCTGCATATGAGAGAAAGCCTATGATTCTTTACTTTCTATCACCTAAATATTCCAGCTACAATAATTCTATAAAAAAGGCACTTTCCCCAATTTTTGTAACAAATAATATTGGTATGGTAAAATAAATGTTTTATTCTTTCCTTTTATTTTTATCTTTTCACAATAACAATTTTCCCCAACCACCTTCTGAAAGCAGCCAATTGGTTATCTTTATATTTTTGCAACTTTATGAACTCAAGGGTAAAACATGCTTGATGTGTTTTAATCTGTTGCTATCATTATCTTCATTGGAATTCAAATTATCTCATACTTGGCCAGTGGGAACCTAACTCTTGGGTCTGACTCTTGGTGTATCAACTTGGTTGAAGAGCAGCAAGACATGACAAGCCTCATGGGCAGAATGGACAGGGATACTTTAAGTTTCTGCTTGAGCTACATTATTATTATTATTATTATTATTATTATTATTATTATTATTGCTACTGGAGATTGATCCAGGGACATTCTACTTCCTGAGCTATACCCCTAGCTCTATTTTATTTTTATTTTGAAACAGGGTCTTGCTGAGTTGTTAAAGATGACTTCCAACCTGCTATCCCCCTGTCTCAGCCTCATAACTACTAGAATTACAGCCATGTACCACCACATCCAGTTGCATTTACTTTTGTCTCATTAGTCAAAGCAAATCACATGGTTAAGCTCAGACTCAGTCAGTATGGGGCAAGAACACTTTGGAGTGAAATACGGAGACAGGAATTATTGGGTCACTTTTGCAATTTACTATATAATCTAATTTTCTTTCTCTAATATGTAACTCTTTGTGCTAGACTTCTAAGTATTTTTTATCTTTTCTTTAAAATTCAGTAATTCTGATAGATTATATCTAGGTGTTGGTAATTCCGGGTTAATGTACTTGGGCACTTAGGGTATATGTAATTTCAAATCACTTTTTAAAATATTAGGGAAGATTTTCTTAATTATACTTTTAATCATTTTTCTTTTCTCTTGCTCTGCTAGTATTTAAATGTTAATTTTTCTTTTCTCTCTTGTCTATCTTCAGTATATGTTGTTTTCTCTTAAATAATTTTGCCTCATTTTCTTATGACTTTAAATATTTTGTTGATTTTCATGGCTTTATTTAAGAAATGATCTTTCTGTTCATTTGCTGTAACACCTTTTCTAATGTTTTCTTCACTTTCAAATTCTTCCTCTTTCCAAATTTTCAAATTCTGTCATTTAAAAAAAAATGCTATTTATCATTTGTATTTCTTCTTTTTGTGAAGTCTCTATTTAGAACCTTCGCCCATTTTTTGGATCCAGTTATTTGTTTTCTTAGTTGTGAGTTTCTTGAGTCCTTTGTATATCCTAGATATTAGTCCTCTATCAGAAAAGTAGCTGGCAAAGTTTTTCTCCCATTCTGTCAGCTCTCTGTTGAGGTTCTTGATAGTTTCCTTTGCTGCACAGAAGCTCTTCAGTTTAATGCAATCCCATGTATTGATCTTCCTTTGAGTTGTTTGTGTCTTTGTGGTCTTCTTGAGAAAGTTTTGACCTGTGCCTATGTGTTGAAGTGGTGGGATTGCAGATTAGTGCAACCACTTTGGAAAACAGTATGGAGGATCCTCAGATGAATGGGAATGAACCTACCATATGATCCAGCAATACCACTTCTGGATATCTACTCAAAAGAATGGAAACCAAACTATCAGACTGATGCCTGTGTGTCTATGTTTATAGCTGCACAATTCACAATTGCCAAACTATGGAACCAGCCAAGATGTCCATCAACAGATGAATGGATTACAAAACTATGGGATATGTACACAATGGAATTTTACTCAGTCATAAAGATGAACAAATTCACATCATTTGCAGGGAAATGGATGGAATTGGAAAACATTATGCTAAGTGATATTAGTCAGTCACAAAAAGTAAAAAATCAGATGTTTTCCCTAATATGAGGAAGCTAGGGAGATAGTGAGACATACGTGGGACTCTAGACGAAGAAGGAGAAACCTTAGATGAGCAAAGAAATTGACTTAACTGAAGGTGATGGGGGGCACCCTAATGCACATGATGCACTTTCACAAGCATATCAAATTCAATCCCTAACCTGAACTTGAGAAGTAGGGAGGGTGAGGGAATAGAGTGGGAAATGGGGAAGGGTTAAATGAGAAATGTGTGCATGTATGCCTTTACCAGCTTGAACCTAACAAAGATGTATGATTACAATGCACTAATTTAAAAAATTTAAAAATGCTATTGATGCAGAATAGTTATGCATAATAGTAGAGTTTGTTGTGACATATTCACACATGTATATAACATATTTAGATGAATTTCATTCCCCAGTACTTCCTAGTTTTCTAATTTTGATTTATGTGATTATTTTATATTTTGTATTATTTTTTATGTCAGTTCACTTTGAACTAGAGTAGATTATTTTAATAGGTTTTGTGGGTGTATTCCCTATTTTCTTTAATTTATAAGAACTTTGCAATTTGACTTCAAATTGTTCATTTTTGTTGCTCATTTTTATTGAATTTTTTTTTTGAGATTTTTGAGGAAAGCTTTGTTTAGAATAGCTTTCTGAACCTTCTTACCTGCTCAAATTTTCCCTTTTCTACTTTTACCTGGATCATCTCTTTCTTCTTCTCTATTGTACCCATTCTACTTAATTTAAATCATACAGAAACCTTCTTCCAATGTGCAGCCCTGACTAAAGAGGGAGCCAGGACTGGTAGTTTTAGAAATTCACGGGATCTGGATTGTTTTCCCTTGCACACTTTTTGGAGGCCTCTTGCATCCCAGCTGGGGATCTGTCTGAACTCCTCCAGTTTAACCTGCTGCTCTGAGTTTGGCCTGATGTGCTTTCTTATGCAGACTTGTTGGTTATTGTTGCATTCTCCAGCAATCTGATCCCTTATACCTCCACTCCCTCCCAAACAGGTCCCAGCTCCACACACATCTTGAGCTTAGAACTATTGGTGTTTGTTTCTTTTCCACTCATATTTTGGAGTTCCTGGAGGGTGTCCTGTCACCTCATTAACTGTGAATGCTGCACACTGGTTTGGGGTTTGCTTTCTAAGTTTTTATACAGTTTTGGGGAGCCTCACAAGCTATGCAGCTCTGATGCTATGTTCTTTATAGAGTATTTCATTTTTCCCCTATTTTTTAATTTGCCCAACTTTATGTGTCATTTGTCTATCCTAAGCTCAAAGTCATCTAAAACTACTGTGTTCTCCCTTACAAGTTAATTCCTCAATCTAGCATCACAAACTATCTCTTTGAAGTCACACCATTGTCTTGATTTTTAATAAGCACAGATATATGGACTATAGGTTCATTAATTACAAATTATTTCCTCCAACTAGCCTAACACATTGTGTATTGAATATTCACTAAGACTGACTTTGGATTATTGGCACTGTGCATATCCCTTTGGCATTTGGAAATATGTGGAAGGAGAAAAAAATTGGTCTGCATAGCAGCATCTTGGGAAATCATTGGTACTGTATTTCCCAAACGGAGAAAATAGGAATTAGTCCATGGTTTTCTCTAACCTAATTCCAAAGTATTAGATATTTTTAAAAGTACACATAAGTGAGAAAAAAAGTCTCTCCCAATGCAGCATTTCATAGTGTTCTCTCAGTTAAAATCCTACTCCAACACAACGTGACAGGGTAAGAAGAGACTTTATGTAGGTTAAGGATATAAACTAATTTTCTATAGTGCAGAAAGCAGCAGGCTGCTCTGGGTTACTCCATGATGAATAGAACAGTAGGTTTCAGGCTATGCCTAGCTCTAAGTCACTCCATTTCGTAAAGCAGTAGTTTGCCACAAGTTACTCCATTTTGACTACCAGTGCTGAGGTAGACTGACTCCATATCTTGTTTGTATAAGTAAAAACCACCATCTTCCTAGCACAACCATCAGGCACAAACACAGGAATAAAATAACCATGCTAATAAACAGTGGCCATCTGCAATCATTAAATTAAATCAGAAGTTCATGGGTGTGTGTGTGTATCAAATCCATGCTCATGAGCTCATCAAGCACAGCAGACCACTGAATGAAGCAATCTCCTCACCTAAGACCTATAAGAAAGCAGCACCACCCCAAGAGTGGTACTGGGTATACAGAGACCTATCATCATACTGTTTGGTGAGCATGTTAGGAGGTTAACAGGCAGAGACCCTCTGACTCTCTTTCCTGGGATTTAGATCACTTCCACCCCTGTACTTGGTGTACCCTGCTTTAAATCTGCCTACCTCTGGACCCTGGCCTAGATTAGTAAGTTCTATGTGCCGATATCTCTGTGTGCCCTGAACAAGTTCTTCAGCTGGTGTTCTTAATTTTATCTGATTACTTGTTGTGACTGCTGCATTTTTATCTGCTAGCTTTCTACCTCTGCTCTCAGTTTAGATTCCTAAACTCCTGTAGCTACCTTAACCCTTACTTAGACTTTCTGTAATACACACACACACACACACACACACACACACACACTCACTCACTCACAATTTTGCAAAGTGTGATGTGCGACTTGAGTGTTATAGGTATTAGAAATTGAGATTGGAATAAAAGAACCTGTGATTATCTAGCTTTTGATTATGAAGTGACCCACAAATATTCAAGTGAATAGCAACTGATAAAGGTGGTAAAGCTTGTGAATATATTGTTGCTCAAAAATCCTGACATTGTGGAAAGAAGCAAAAGCATTTGGTGTAGGTAAATGGTATAACTCATTTATGACATGTAGTAACTTTTACACTTTTTCCCTTTCATAGACGTGAATTTGCACTAAAGGATATCAAGCTTTTGTCTGATACTCTTTAAGACCAGTGAAGATTATCTGTAATAACAAGCCAGGGTTAGGCATGTTGTCTATAACCATAGAGCAAAGAGGAACTGGTTCATATACTTTGTACCTGATTCCAATAAACACTGTCATCTAACCAACTACACTTAGTGAAATACAAACAATTTAAAAAAACAATAATGAGTGTGCTTTTTGAAATGCAAGACTTAAGTTACCAAAGTCATGTCTATTCATTTAAAAGTAAGTGAACATTTCTACATGCACCAGAAGTAAGTGGTCCTTGCTGAATTCAAATTATTATAAGCCTCGTATTTTTAGATATTTTCTTAATTACAAAAATTGCCAGGAACCAGTCTTCAATCTAAAACCTGTCAGACTACATTGAATTGCAATGTTATTTGCTTCCCCTGCCCCAAAATGACAATTTTGTGCTATAACATAATCTCTTAATAATGTCCTCTGATGTTCTTGACTGAGCATACAAAACTAGTAGAGCAATACTCTCATCTTGGAAAGAGATTTAAATTGTCTTTTATCTGACCACATTGCCTTAGATATATCTGTGTTTAGATTTCTATATCCAAGCAGATAGTGAGAAACAAAGGATTAAAAAAATAGTATTAAATCATGATAATATTTTTGCAAGAAGCCAAACAGACAAAGCCATCACATGATTTGGACTTCATTTAAAATGCACATTAATAAACTAGTTTTGAATTCACTATTTACCTCAATGCCATTATGACACTAAGGGCTTTTCTGGCTAACATTAGGGTGGGTTCATGTGTATTTGAGGAAGGATGTATAGGTGGAGTGTCCCATTGCTCTAATAAAAAACTGGCCTTTTCCTTCATATCATTGGCATTTTTGCCTCCTAGCATGGATATGTGTGAATACAATGGCCACTCCCTGTAGCAACAACTAAGATATTTGAGCTTATCCAGAATTTGTATAAGTGAAAATTATAAAAAGTCTATTCTTTATGACAGCAAGAAGGGCTCATGACTCATTTTAATGTCAAAATATAGTGGTCACAAAACAATGCAAAGAGGCTTAGAAAAAGTTAGGATATATTTACATGTTTAAATTAGTATAGTTATGCTCCAAGGATTCTGTATTACTTCATATATATACAATGTGCTGCAATGTGCTGTGTTCTTCTGAGAGGTTTTCATAAAGTCATTCAGTTCTCACTGGTGACTATTATTTCTCTCTTTTACTAAAGAAAAACAATAGGTTATAATCTCTATTGACAGAGTACTTTCTGTACTTTAGAATACTCTGAAGACAGAGTCCTTTGTAATATGCTGCCAAGAACCTAAGCACCAATCCTCTTAGACTGGCGACCATTTAGTAAATTTTACACTGAGAAGAGGCTTATAATGATATTCTCCCTTTGAAAAATAGATTTCCTTGGATATTAAATATTCAAGATACTGTTTGTTTACCTTGATTTTTAGTGTAGTGTTGTGACAGACGTCCTATTTAAATATAAGAAACATACTAATTATAAATGTAAGTAAAATAAATAAATTACTGAATTCATTTTACTCAAATTTTCATCCTATCAAAAATAGTTTATTTAGCATCCTCAAAGTTTTAATCTCCTCCTCCTACTAATCTGGGAACATATTCACAAAAAAAACCCCTTTAATCTCCCTTAATTTATTCTATTTTTATATCATTATCCTCTCTGAAGTCACCAAAGGCCTTTTGTCAATCAAATGAAGCAGGATTTTTAAGTATCATTTTTTATTCAAATTGATAACACAAATAATCCTTTCTTGTTCATTCACCTTCTTAACAAATATTTGAGTGTCTTCTGTGTAGAAAATATGGTTCTGGGCATGAGGGGGAAAATGTGGACCAAAGAATGAAATTCTCTGTCCTCAAAATGGTGAAGGTCTTGGAAGACAAGAAAATATACTCCATAATAAAATGTTATGTATTCATAAGTGCTCTGGAGAAAAATAACACAGAATAAAGGGAGAGGATACAAGCCGGGCGTGGTGGCGCACGCTTGTAATCCCAGCATTCGGGAGGCTGAGACCGGAGGATCCGGGTTCGCAGCCAGCCTCAGCTACCTAGTGAGGCCCTCCGCAACTTAGTGAGACTCGGTTTCAAAATAAAGAATAAAAAATAGGGCTGGGGGTGTAGCTCGGAGGTAGAATGCCCCTGAGTTCAATCCCCAGTACC
>PVLC010015310.1:0-37644 GCA_004027655.1 Graphiurus murinus | reverse complement strand
TCAGGTTCGCGGCCAGCCTCAGCTACCTAGTGAGGCACTCCGCAACTTAGTGAGACCCTGTTTCAAAATAAAGAATAAAAAATAGGGCTGGGGGTGTAGCTCGGAGGTAGAATGCCCCTGAGTTTAATCTCCAGTACTGCAAAAAAAAAAAAAAAAAAAAAAAAAAATTTTGAGCCGGGCGTGGTGGCGCACGCTTGTAATCCCAGCATGCCGGAGGCTGAGACCAGAGGATCCGGGTTCGGGCTAGCCTCAGCTACCTAGTGAGGCACTCCACAACTTAGTGAGACTCGGTTTCCAAATAAAGAATAAAAAATAGGGCTGGGGGTGTAGCTCGGAGGTAGAATGCCCCTGAGTTCAATCCCCGGTACCGCAAAAAAAAAAAAATAAATAAAAAAGAAAAACAGCTTCATATTGGCACAAATGCAGACAGATAGACTAATGGAATAGAAATAGATGATACAGAAACAAAGCTTCACATTTATAGCAAGCTGATTTTCAACAAACGTGCCAAAAACATGCTGGAGAATAGACAGCCTTTTCAACAGAAGGTGCTGGAAAAACTGGATATCCATTTGTAGAAAAATGAAATTAGACCTCTATCTTTCGCTCTGCATAAGAGTCAATTCAAGATGGATCAAAGACCTAGAAATCAGACCATAAACTGTGCAATTACTAGAAGATAACATAAGACCAGCTCTCCAACATATAGGCACTGGTAGAGACTTACTCAATCAGACCCCCAAAGCTCAGGAAACAAAAATGAGGAACAATAAATGGGATGACATCAAATTAAAGAGCTTCTGTGTAGCAAAGGAAACAAGAGTCTGAAGAGAGTCTATGGGATGGGAGAAAATCTTTGACAGACACTCCTCTGTTAGAGGACCAATATCTGAAATAATAATTAAAAAAAAAATAAATGAAGTACTTTGCACTTGAAAAAACCCCGTCTTCACAATGGGCAGATATGTCATTCAATATTTGATGGGAAACAGTGGTCCAAGCTTCCTCATTGTCACACAGAGAAAGTAAAAGAAAGTAAAATATTAGAGAGCCCAGAAGGAGAAGAATACAATCTCATTTTCAATTTGCACATTTATGTAGTCATACATGGATGCATGGAACAAATATTCAACCAAATGTTGATTCCATAAGGAAAGTCCAGTTTAATCCTTTAGTCTCCAGAGTGGCTAAATTCTCCAAGCTGTTCCATTAAACTACTGATACAATGCAGCTGGGGATGCGAAAAGCAAAGCCCAGATTTTTCCCTGGAACTAGAGATACCTGGTAACCTTACATCTAGGAACAACATGACATCAAAATTTATCAGCAAACAAGATGCTCACCTGCATAGCACAGACTTTTAAAGTTCTATCTCTCAGGTCTAAATCCCAAAGGATAAATGCTTATTTAGAAGGTTTGCCAAATTACTCTGGAAAAAAAAAATCAGCTGTGGTCCTTCAAGGCCTGCCTTTTGGCTGACTTACTCTATTTCAAACATCAGACTCTTCACAAGCTTTAGTCCATATCCTAGAAGACATTTTATGAAAATGCATTTTTACAAATATCTTGTAGCTTCCATACTAATGATGTAGAAACAGATGAAATCGAGTCGGTCTGTAAAATCTCCTGCAGTCACTGGCAATTCTCATGGCACATCAACCTTTCTGAAAGTGACAGGTCATCTTGGCCTCATTTATCTTAGATAGCTATTTTTCTCTCCCTCTGTGAATCACCTCAAAAGTTTAGAAATGAAGGCATATTTATATATTAGGGAGCTGGATAAAGGCCATTTTTCAAAATAGTTATTTTAATTGAGGCTTTGTTCATAATCCACAAATAGTGGCTTAAAAATTACCAGGATTGCATTACATTTTTAAAAAATATTATAAAAATAATGGTTATATAATGACATAAAAAGTTTGATAAGCAGAAAAGAAAAATATTAATAAAATGCAGAATAGAATTTACCATTATTTTAGAATATCTTCCTTATCTTTTTCATATGCATATTTTAAAATCTCTATAACTAGAGTATGCACAAAGTTTTCATTCCCTAACATGAATCCATGAGCTTTTTTCATGTTAGTGTATAGTATTTGTAACCATCATTTCAGTGGTAGAATAATATGCATGTTGTTAGTATATTGTAATTTAATTAACTGTTGGTTATTATTGGATGCTTTTGTGTTTTCAATTTTTAATAATTACATATAGTGTTTTTGTAAACATTTCTGCTATTTCCTTGTGATAGATAACCAAATGTGGGATTACTAGATTATAGTTGTTTGTATATATATGTAAAATTGGTTCCCCCCAAATTATGTTCCTTGTTAATGTCATGAACAGCACAAAAAAGATCCAAGTTTATTGGCATTGCTTATTGTTATTTATATGTCTTTATAATCAAATTTATGTAAAACTATTAGTTAAGCATATCATTATTCATATTTCCTTCATTGCTAATGAGATAAAAGATGTGTCTTATTTTTCTGCATATTTCACCTTTTGTGTATTTCATTCTGTGTTATTTTGTAGAAATAATGCAAAACAATTTACTGTTTTATTTCAATTAAGTTACTAGATGGTAGAATAATGTGTGACAATAATTAAAATTCTTTTGGGATTTGACTTTAAAATAATTAGGTCTCTTTTCTTTTATACAAGATAAAAATATATCTCTCAGGAACTCCTTAATTTGAATTTTATAAAATACTTTAGCTTTAAAAATAGCATAATAAAATACATTGGTTAAAATTTCAGTATCCTGGCCATGTATATATTGGGGACCATGTAGATACTCAATTAACTGGACCAAGGGCAAAACCACTCACTCAGCTCATGTCATCATAATACTTGTATTTAAAAAAAGATGGAGAGTGCTCAAATGGGCTAACTTCATATTCAAATCACTAATCAGCAGTTGCCTTCCTATCTGTATTTCAGTTGTACATACGATTAAGTTTAAAATAAGGAAAATAAAACATTGGCTCATCTGAATCTAAATGACAACCCAGCACCTTTGGAAGATGCCCATTATCATAGTTTCTCAACAATACCTCATAGACATTCAGAATAAGAAAGAAAGTACAGAACTTCGAGAGAATGAAAAAGCATTCTTGTCAAATACTAAAGGATAATGTGTACTCTTTCTGATAAATTATAATTTGCTCATCATTCTCCTTGAAAATTACACACCATTTATAACAAACTAAGTAACCAGGTCATTAGGCTTTGGCCCAAGGAACTGGAGCCAAAATATAATCCTGAGCATTGAGAAGGCCTTCTTTCCAAAGCCTGAAATGCTAAACAAGTTGAAAAAACTCTCGCCTAAATGAGCAGTTGGTAAAGCCATCAGCCTCGCATACTGGAACAAGCAACAAACATATGCAACGACCTTAGCATTTCTCCTTTGATTTATAGCTGCCTTGGAAAGGAGCTTAACAAGGTGGCAGGGAACTTCAAGAGCACTTGCAGTCAATTTATTGTCTAAGTTGTTAAAGATGTTAATTAGATTAGGAATTTGCTGAGGTTTTTTTATTCCTTGCAAAAAGAAGAGTGTTTCTCTTTGAAATTCAGCTTCGTGGCATAAAAATACAGGAAAGGAGAAATCCTACACTCAAGGAAATTGTAGGGTCCCATTGAATTCCATAAAAATTGTAAAAATTCCAATAATAACAGTTACAAAAGAGCCAAGAAAGTACCAGACCTGTTTTTAAAAATAATATACTCCAACGATTCCTGCATTGTTTGATGTACATAAAACAAGAAGTGGGCTGATCGTGGATGGTATATCTAGGAGACCTGGGCTCAGGGAATGGAAATCATATCAGGAAGCAAATCTAAGCGTGCATAAAGACAAAACAAAGAGTTTCTGGAAAAACAACAGGCAGGGCTTTATATACCAGTGCAATAAACATCACCCCGTATGTCATTTTAATACCCTGGACAAATGCTTTAATAATGAGCTGTTGCATAGACATTGAAAAGCTTGTTAGAGTCTTTGCTTTTTAGCAAAATTCCTTTGCAATAGTCTATTCCAGAAATATGTTTTGTCTTAAATTAAATTAAACAAAAGAAAATATAAAAGAATCTAGTAAATTACCTAGTCATCTCAAAAAACAACATGAATAGAAAACTCTTTCAGAAATATAACTGGGAAAGTTAGAAAAAAGAGTTTTATTCAATTAATGGGGTCTCGGGGACATGTAGAATATTATGATAATTGTTTAATAAAATCATTTTAGGAAGCTAGGCGTGGTGGCACACACTTGTAATCCCAGCATTTGGGAGGCTGAGACCGGAGGATCTGGTTTCGTGGCCAGCCTCAGCTACCTAGTGAGGCACTCCGCAACTTAGTGAGACCCTGTTTCAAAATAAAGAATAAAAAATAGGGCTGGGGGTATAGCTTGGAGGTAGAATGCCACTGAGTTCAATCCCCAGTACCACAAAAAAATATATATATATATAAATATTACAAAAAATATATAATATACATATAATACATATATTACAAAAATATATATTACTATATATATTAGGTAAGTTTGAAAGAGAAATATGCAATTGCTTACATGTGAAAGGTGATTATTCCCAATAGCATTCAGGAAGAAATTCACAAAGCGATAGTAAAGTATTTTAAGCATGCAAAATAGTTTGTTGCATACTCCAAAGAACTTAACTAGGTTGGATGCTTATTTGAAGAAAATAATTTTTCAAACAAAATCCCTCTATTTTAGTTACCTGTAAGAAAAACTGATGCATTTGAAGAAAGAACTTTGGACTTTGTGAACCAGCTTTTTAGCCTGCACAGAGGATAGTCTGGTCATCGAAGGAGTAGAGTGAGCCCTTGTACTTCATGATCCTAGATTTCCCCACCCTCCACCTCCCCCATATCCATGGTCACTCATGGAAAGGGGATGGGGTAAAGCTGAAAATCAGGAGGTTTCAAAGAGCCTTTCATGCGTGACTCTTTTCAATGTTTAAACCTATTTAAATGATTCCAAAGTAGCAGCTCCTTTAAAATAAAGTAAAACTATTTTTTTCCTATAACCACCCCATTCTATGGGTGGTATTATGAACTGAATATTTGTGTCCCACAAAAATTCATACATTGGAGCCTAACTTCCCTCTAACTACAGTTGGAGATGGGGCCTTTAAGAATCAAGGTTAAATATGATCATACAGGCCAAGTCCTGAATTGATAGGATTAGTGACCTCTCAATGGTCAAGAGAGCGCACACTCCTCTTGGTGCATACACAGAAGCAGTGAAAAAGTTTCTTTCTACAAGCCAAGAAGATGGCTGTCCCCAGAAACTGAACCAGCCAGCACCCTCAGCATGAAATTCTATCCTTCAAAATTGGGCAAGGATAAAGTTCTGTTGTTTAAACCATCTGATGTATGGTATTTTGTTATAGCCAACTGAGCAGACTAATACAGATTTAGGGTACTGACAAAACAAACAAAAGTTTTTCTATATTTTCTATTAAGATTGTGATACTTGTTTGGGGGATTTGCTAGTGAAAAAATCCTAATTTCTCCATGTATAATTGCTACCTGGTACATTGGACATGCCCCAGAATAGCTACAATTTCAGACTTATACTATTATTTATCTTGTCGAAATTTTATTTGTTGTACTCTTTTCTGCCACTTTATTCCCTAGCTTTTTAGCTGGAAGAGCTCGGTAAATCTCTAAGTTATTTTGTATGGCCTTCAATAAATGTGCAATGAAGCAAGATAGTGAATAAATTTTCTTTTCATATTTTCTAGTAATCTTTAAATATACCAAAAAAATCAAGAGACTAACATATTATTCTCAATGAATACCATAATAGTATTCTTCTTTAATACATTCAGTAGTAAATTTAATAACTTTATAGTGCATTTTTATGTAATTGCTTTTATTTCAGTATAAATAATAAAATCCAGAACTTAAGATTCATATGTATGGTTATATTATAGTTTTGTGTTTTGTTTGTTTTTTGTCCTGGGGATTGAACCCAGGAGCATTCTACCTCTGAGCTACATCTCCAGCCCATTTTGTTTTAAAACAGAGTCTTGCTAAGTTTCTGAAAGTCTTGCTAACTCTAAATTGCTGAGGCTGGCCTCCAACCTGTGACCCTTCTGTCTCAACCTCCCAAGTACTGGGATTACAGGCATGCAACACTGCTCCCAGCAATATATAATAGTTTTTTTTTTAAGTTGCTTTCTAGGTATAAACTGAAAAGCTCGGATTAAATGCTAGTCGATCTCAAATATATGCAGAAAATATCTTTATATTTAGTAAGTTATTTTCTTTTTTAATTATGCCTATCTTTCAAAATTAGAAGTTAAAGATACTTGAGATGCAGGAGTAAAATTAGTCCAACATCTATGCTTTAAAAATACGTAATAAATTAACTACATACATATTTCTATGTATAGTGTATGTTTATTAGGAAATATGTTAGAAAGTAGACAGGCTGTGATTATACTTGTTATGTTTTTTGGACTTTTTGATAAAAGAATAAAATATTTCCCCTTGTATATTTGGGAATGTCTGATTATCATAAAGTAAAAAAAAAAATCTGAGTCATAAATTTATGTGTATTGCTTATTCACAATCGTGTACCTTGAAGACTGGGTTGTAATGGTTTGACTACTCCTCATTTTCCTTAACTGGAATTTATGTTCCCTAAGGGCAGAAACCACAAATTTCTGGTTCTTGGTTTTAGTTAAATATTCTCTTTTGCTCAGTTCTTCTTTTTCTTTTCTTCATTAATTCCCTTTCATTTCTTTTCTAGAACTATGACATTGCCTCTCTATCTTCTCTTCATTCTTGCTTTACTTCACTCTCAGCAGATATTTTGTGACCTACTTCACAATCACTGTCCAGTAGTCTTCACGATAAAGGTAAAGAATAAAATGTAGAACAGAAAATTAAATGTGCTTGGAAAAATACAATATGTCATAATAAATGTCAATAAAAAACTCTTGTTAGACAACCAAAATGAGAACATATGACAAAATAGAAAATAATATGTGATAAAATAATAGCATATCATATCATAAAAACCTAGATTATAAAATATAGTTATTTCTGAAAATAATGCAGTAAGAAAAATCTATTGTCTGTATAAAGAACACACACATACATATACACATACACACACACACACACACACACACGCCAATTTAGTAGCCCTGGAGATTGCAAAAACAGTTCAAGCAAAATTTGTATACTAAACTCAATAAAGCACTTGTATACACACATACCCAACACATGTACCATCACACCAGATAATTATTACATTTCAAGATTAAAGAATTCTTCTAGCATCCAGAAGGAAGAAAAGAGGTAACTTTTAAAGAAGTAGGATCTAATTATCATATTTCTCTTTTGTGACAATAAACACTTCATAATGCAAAGAAAAAAAATCTTCAAAATATTTGATAAAGGAGAAGATTATGACCCAAAGGCCTAATTGTACTATAAAGACACCCTCAAACTTACAAGATTTTGGAAATTACACCAACATCATACTTTTTGTTTCTAAAGCTTTCTATGTGGTCAGATGACTCAAGGAAGTGTAAACTCCAGGAACTGGGGAGTCACAGTAGCAACAGTGAATTTTAAAACAAGCTGAAGATCAGAAATAAGGTGAAAGAGAAAAAATAAATACTTTCTAAATAGTGACATAGGCCAGAAACTTTCCTCTTTTTACAGCACAACACAGAATTTATCGAGTTTTTCAGGCTCATGCTATTAATACGAGTGAAGCTAATATTTATTTTCAGATCTCTGTGATTCCAGAAGAAAAGAAAATAATTTTTTCAGAGTTTGATCTAATACCTAAATAATTGTCATCATACCATCAAAACAGAGCACAAAGGAGGAAATAGAAATATAGTTTAGATGGTTTAGTATATATATGATTTATGAGTCATATATATGTATATGATTTAAAATGCTAGGTTAAGTAAATGAATAGAAACAAAAAGAAAGAAAAATGTCAGCCAAAAAATGACAGTCTTTGCTTACAAAATTTGTTTAAAGATTATATAATTGTAAGTCACATATATTTACATATAATACTGTTATTAATTGAATAAAAATCACAATATATTACTGACAAATCAATGTCAAAGGAAACTTTAGTGAGTAGTTTATATAGCAAAAGAAAGGAAAACAAGATGAGCTGGGTGTGGTGGCGCACGCTTGTAATCCCAGTCCTTGGGAGGCTGAGACCAGAGGATCCGGGTTTGCAGCCAGCCTCAGCTACTTAGTAAGGCCCTCTGAAACTTAGTGAGACCCTGTTTCAAAATAAAGAATAGAAAATAGGGCTGGGGGTGTAGCTCAGAGGTAGAATGCCTCTGGGTTCAATCCCCAGTACAAAAAAAAAAAAAAAAATGAGAAAAATAGCAACCTGAATAATCTATTAGTGATTGAATCAATTATATTCTTGTAATATTTTACTGACATCTCATTCGGAAGTTCACACTCTTTCTTTGCTTGCATTTTATCAGCCTACTTTGCCAATCTTGCTTTTTATATCCAGCTATTAGATGTTGGATGCCCTAGTCCATTTGGACTACTCTAACAAAATATCATAGACTGGATTGCTTCTACAGAACAAAAATTTCTCATAGTACTGGAGGCTAGGATGGTGAAGATCAAGGCAGATTTGCTACCTATTGCTACCTAGTGAAGACCCACTTTCTGTGTCATAAATGACATCTGTGATGATAGAAGATACTAGCTTGATTGTTGGGGTCTCTTTCATAAGGGTGATAATGCCATTCATGAGGTCCCCATCCTTACGACCTAATTACCACCATACTGGCCCCACTTTCTAGTACCATCACTTGGGGGGTTAACATTTTAACATATGAATTTTGGCAGAAGCAATTATTCAGATCACAGCATTAGTGAATGGTCCAAGGCTTTTATTCTTTCTAATCTCCATTACAGTCTTTTGATGTGTGCAGATATGAATGTATTACTTTGAATCTATGATGTATAATTATAAAGCACAAATAAAAATATATAAAAGCCATCCCTTCTTACTTACTGTATCTGTCACTGGCTCCTGCTTTTATATCTCCTGACATACAAATCTATGTACATCTTTTTTTCTTAAAATCTCTTAGGCCCTTCAAACTCAATTTGATGCAAACTGAATATCTTCCATTCCCACCTTTCAAGATCCATATTCTCCTCCAGTATTCCTAATCTCAATAAAAGTCACTATGCCTTCAGTGTGCCAATTCATAATTTAGGAATGATCTTGGATTTCTACCTCTTTTCCAAAATGGTCCTTCTACCCCATCAATCCTATTAGTTTTGTTGAGTCATCCTAGTGGATATAAAGACTTTCTATCTGGCTTCCTGATGCTAGCTACATTTTCTTCAAACCATTCTCCACTAAAGTTGAATTTTCCTTTCTTTCTTTTTTGTTTTTATTATTTATTTATTTTGTGGTCCTGGGTATTGAACTGAGGGCTCATGCATGTTGGACAATTGCTCTACCACTGAACTATATTCCCAGCACTAAAGTTGAAATTTTGAAAAGGCAAATATCAGTATGTCATCCTATTTAAAATCTTTTCTGTTCTTTTGTTTTGTTTTGTACAAGGGATTGAACTCAGGAGCATTCTATGTCCAAGCTATACCTCCAGCCATTTTTATTTTTTTTTGGAAACAGGATCTCCTTAAGTTGCTGAGTCTGGTCTTGAATCGGCAATCCTCCTGTCTCAGCCTCCCAATACTGGGATTATAGGTGTGCACCTCCATGTCTGGCCTGATCTCATTTTTTATTTCGTGACTCTTGTCCATCTTTCCTATTTTATGGAAAATGTCACTTGCTTAAATTTTCCTGAAGCCCTTAAACTAAATCAGTCTGCTCAGTAGTTCCTGATATGCTTTTCAAAACACATATTACCTCTTCATCATAATACAAGTTTGTTGCAATCTTTTTCCCCCCTATATTCCTCAGGGGACTGTAAAAGATATCAGGACTTGGCCATCTTGCTTGTCATTTTATTCCCAGTTCTCTAGCAGTCACCAACAGTTAATAAATATTCCTAAGAGTCATAAAAATCTAAGTACATTCTTGAGCGCCATAAAAGGATTAAAAGAATAGCAGTCATAACAACTTAGATCATCTTTCAAAACTCTCATATATAAGAGATTTTCTCCCCATTGACTTAGAGTGTTTTAGCTAAAAAAAAAAAAATAGTTTGAAGAAAAACTCTTTAAGGAAAGAGCAATATACTCTGTGCAGAGAGAATGCAAAGAATGTTGCTTCTCTCAGATTGGTTGTATTCTTATTGCTAAACATCTCCTTAAGTTAATCTGCTTTTGTAGCAGACCTCTAAATCTCAAGGGTTTGGAAAGAAGACTTCCTCCTTTCCTTCTTAGCAAATGCAGCTGCCTGGTGTTGGCAACCAGGCCTGCTCCACATTCTTTGGCTCTTCTCTTTTGCTCCCAAGCAGCTGTAGGTGTTCTCTTTTGGGATTTCCTTTCATCCCTTCTCTTTTCAGGCTCACCCTTTCCAAATTCTGCTTTTGCTAACAGTCACTGGATGAAAGTACTTTGTGGAGATATGCATGCTTGTCCATTGGCAGGCCTTCCAAGGCACAGGAAGACTCCCCCGAAGTGCAGATTGGGAGGCTCATTATGGCCTCTGAATAGGTCTAGAGCCCTTTCCCCCATCATTCCTCTAGTCAGTCTCTCCTCTGGTTCAGGTTTCAGTGTGATATTTCACCCTCCTGCCCCTTTGTTCTGTGGCTGGGGTGTTAAGTGTGCATGAGATAATTCTTGGATCAAATCCAGAAAGTGCTTTAAAAATTTAATGTATGTGGGTAATGAATAATGATCTCACACTGTGTATGACCCAGAGTACTTGAGTGCGCCATGTTACTGAATTACCCTTAGGTAACCACTACAGCGTCTGGGTGGTCACTGGTAGCGAAAGAAGGTGAAGAGTGTCTCCAAAGACGTGTGTGGTGGAGGCAGATGAGGGGAAGAGAGGTGGTCTCCTGCATCACTCCTGACGTATGTATAATTTTAATTGGCCTATCACTTACATAGTTTTTATACATCTATGTGGAAGCCTTTTCTTTTATATGTGTGTGTTTCACTGCTTCTCAACTGCCAAAATTTCTAAAAATCTAACATAGGTTTAGTACCTGTGTGGCTTTTAAAACAAAAACTATTATAACATTTCCCATATTTTTCAAACGTATCCAAGTATCTGCAATGCTTATTTAGAAAGGAATCCCATTAATAATTCATTATTACCTTGAATGGAGTGTACGTATAAGATGAACTCTTAAGGAGAAAACAATGGTACTGAAAAGCATAGTTAATATGATTGAAAAGCTCTCTAGCAATAATGGAAGAGTTCTCCACTTGCTAAATGGTTCTGCAGGTCCAAAGGATTAGGAAAGGTCTGAACAAAGAATGTAAAAATTTTTATGGCTTAAAAGTGCGTATGGAATCCTTAAAATATACAGCCTTGACTTTTCTTGACATGACACCAAAAATCACTAAAAACAATCCCTTGTAATTAGGTTTGAGCATATACTCTCACATAAAAATATATAATTGCAAATCTATGCAAGGGAACATTTATGGTTAGTATACGATAAAGCTCAAACTCAAGAATCTTTATTTTTGTGTGTTTCACTATAATTGATTAACTTAACAAACTTGTATTGAGTGTCTACACTGACATACAGGAGCTTAGTAATGACTAATAGGACTCGGTTTCTATGAAAAGTTTACCTTCTCATAAGGGAGACAGGCACATAAATAATGATGTTCCAGTAGGGCATGTACTTTGCATAAATATTGATAATTATAGAAGAGAGGAGATGTGAGAAAACCAGTCTGGGTGTTCAGAGATTTCATGTTGGAGGAGACACAGCTATGAGCAAAGACTTAGAGGTATAAAGGTAGAGATGAAAGATGGCCTAGCCAGGTGTGGTGGCGCACACTTGTAACCCCAGCATTTGGGAGATTGAGACCGGAGGATCCAGATTCTTGGCCAGTCTCAGCTACCTAGTGAGGCACTCCACAACTTAGTGAGACCCTGTTTCAAAATAAAGAATAAAAAATAGTGCTAGGGGTATAGCTCAGAGGTAGAAATGCCCCTGAGTTCAATCCCCAGTACCTCAAAAAAAAGAAAAAAGAAGGATGGCCTACTATGGCTTATAAAAAATAAGGCATTTTTGTTGCTTATAATGTCTGAGAAAAGTGATGAATGAATAGGCTGAAGGAAAGGAAAGGTAATGAAGGATCTTGGGAGCTATTGATAAATTTTGAGAAGAGGAGGAAGGCCTAGAGATCTCTGAAGTCAGTTCTCAAACCATTTATGTTTTTGCTTATCCATTTTTATCTACTTTTTATCCATTTTATACATTCATTGATACATTATAACTATACAGAATAGTGAGGTTCAAAGTGATATAAACATACCTGCACACAGCACTGGGTGTGTTCCCTCCGGATCACACCCGCTTTCCATACACACTAGTGAGACTGGTAATGATACCTTCATATATGGAAGTGGCACTATTTGAACTGATTCCTTCTTCAGTCCTCCCTCCCTCCCATTTCCTGTCCCTATCGCTTTCCACTATCCACTGGTCTCTCTCTTGACTTATCTAAAGTCCTTTTTGTTTCATATTTTCTCTCTAGCTTCTACATATAACATTTCCCATATTTTTCAGACTTATCCAAGTATCTGCAATGCTTATTTAGAAAGTAATCTGATTAATAATTTATTATTACCTTGAAAGAAAACATAACCAAAAGAATTCAATCACATCCCAAATGGTCCACAGCCTGTTATATGAGATAAATTCAATCGTTGCATGCTTGGAAGTCCCAATGTCAAAATGCAGTGACACATATAAATGCTCACCTTCAGTTTCTGCACTTAACCCCATGACAGGCAGCCCACTGGCCACTTAAGTGACACTGAGTAGGAGATTATTGCAATGACTCAGGTGAGAGATGATGAGAGTTTAAATTAGGGTAATGATAGTGAGGCTGCAGAGGAGCGGGACTGGAGAAAGACAGGCTAAAATGAGTAGGACACCAAATTGACTCAGAGGGTGGGAATGATGAAGAAATTAAGGATAACTCTTAATTGGTGACTTGGTAGATAGTAAAACTACCAACTGGAATAGAAATACCAAGATAGGAGTACATTTAAGAAAAAGCTATTTAATTCAGCTTGGTTCATGTTGAGTTTGAAGTGTTCTTGGAAATGCCCTATAAGAATGCAACGAGGATGGTGAGTAGAGCTATTCAACAGGAAGTCATATAGGTTCATTAGATATAAGTTAGAGAATTGAATGTCACGGGTATTTGGGTGGCTTCTAAAACTTTTAAAATATGTAAGATTTCTAGGAACAGAATCCTGAAAAACTCCAACACATAAGAAACAGATGGAAGAAAAGAAGCTGAGACTAAACATGAAAGGAAAACCATATTGCCACTTTTCTGCAGCCACTTCATAAATACACAGATAAATATGAAGCCAATTACCCAACTTTAAACTTTATTTAAAATATGTTTAATCAGTGTGTCTCAGTTCTAAAATGTCATGTAATATAATTAGCAAGTTGCTGACTTTGTGAAAGGGTTTTTAACTTAAGCCAAGATCTGCACCAAAGATACTTTGAATAGAATTATTTGTTGATGCCTCTTAAGAGACTGGTAATTCACATATCACAGTCCTGGCTAATACATCTGGCTTTAGAATGAATTCTCTATGTAAAAATATAAGAGCTAACACTTTTCTCCTGGAAAGTTGTGCTTTCCTTTCTTTGGAGAAAAGTCCAAAATGAGATTTAGAAGAATGCTGTTATATGAAGAAGCCAAGTTATCACTAAAATAGAAAAGATTAAACAATGCTTTCACAGCTGAACATTTAATCCCATAATGGGGCCATGGCTATGGTTACAAAGAAATAATGATTCAGAAGGTACGGGAAAATAATTTGTAATTCTACGAAAAGGCGTATTCTTGGGAATACGAATACTGCATATTTTGTGAGAAATAGAATGTTTCAAGTGCTTAATAATGTGTCTTTTAGGTAAGAGAGAAATGACACACTTCTTCCTTGAGTTATCTATGTATGGATATCACTCACTTACATAGTAGATATTTAATTGGATTTGAACATCTTGCATGGAAGAAAGACTGGAAAGCTCTCAGATGACCATAAATTACTATTGAAATCAGAGCTACAAACTGAGGGAAGAATGGTAGGGAGTCAATAAATTTTTATTAACTAGCTGGGTGTGGTGGCATGTGCTTGTAATCCCAGTACTGGGAGGCTGAGACAGGAGAATTGTAGATTGAGGCTAGCCTTAGCAATTGGGTGTTTCAAAATAAAAAATAAAATAGGGCTGATGGTGTAGCTCAGAGGTAGAACATCCCTGGGTTCAATCTCCAGTACCACACACACACACACACACTCTATATGTATATATATATATATATATATATATATATATATATATATATGCTGAATGAAATAATGTTATCATAATATGTATACATATGTATATATATATATATACACATACACTAAATGGTCAATTTAACAAAATCCAAAGTCTTAATTTTAATAGGACATTTATAGTATTAGGGGTTTACTCAACTTTTGCAACTCAAAAGAGAGGCATATCAATGAGTGATCATTAATTTGGAAGAGAAAGACCATCATAAAACAAGAACAATCAAGTTCACACCATAAATATAGATCACTTTGCTGTCAGCTAACTGCTAAGCTAAATCATAACTAGAAAGAAAATTTTAAAATTTGGAGGTAACTTTCCTGGTAATCACAATGTTAATGTGTGTTTCATTAGCATAATAGCTCCTTATAAAAATCAAGTGCGAGCTAGACATGGTGGCGCATGCCTGTAATCCCAGTACTTGGTAGGTTGAGACAGGAGAATCGCAGGTTCAAGGCCAGCCTCAGAAACTTAGCAAGATCTTGTTTCAAAACAAAAAACTAAACTAGGGCTGGGGGTATAGCTTGGAGGTAGGATCCCTTGTGTTTAATTCCTCATCCCCCCCAAAAAATTAAGTAGATAAACAAAATTAAAAAGAAATTTCTTTAGTAAACATTTAACTAGGTAAAAAGAAATATAAAAAAGTAAAATGTTAGTGGAACTGATAGCAGAGGCTGCTGCATCCATCTCAGCTCAAGAGAATACAAAAGTTCACTGTCTACACTCTCCTCCTTTCTGCTACATATGTGTTAGCTTTTTCAAGGATGTAGAATACACACATTTCTAAAGGCTCCTCCCCCTTCTAGGATTTCTTGCTTGAAGAGCTAACATTTCTCTGAATGGCTATCCTTTTCAAATTCCCAGCTATAAAACCTCCACCCACTGCATCATCCTCTCATGAACGTCACCTTCCTTTAGGTAAGCTTATATATTATTATATTATACAATAGCTCAACCTTGAGAGGGAAAGTATTACTCTATTTTTAATTTGCTTTTGGATATTCTACTGTGATAAATTATGTGATTGTCAATTTCAGATTTCAAAAATAATTTCTATTGTTTTCAATTCTAAAGTTTGGTGTGCTACGGTTTGAATACATACCCCTAAATTTATGTGTGAGAGAATTATTCCCCAGATTCATGTTATTTGAACATGTGGCAATTAGAGGGTAAATAGTACTAGTTGAGGTTCTGAGCGCAGGGCCCCACTGAAGACCTTAGTGCCTTTATAAGAAAAGAAAGACAGACTCAGGCCGGGCATGGTGGTGCATGCTTGTAATCCCAGCATTTAGGAGGCTGAGACCGGAGGATCCGGGTTCGCAACCAGCCTCAGCTACCTAGTGAAGCACTCCACAACTTAGTGAGACCCTGTTTCAAAATAAAGAATAACAAATAGAGCTGGGAGTGTAGCTCAGAGGTAGAATGCCCCTGAGTTCAATCCCTGGTACAGCAAAAAACAAAAAGACAGGCCCAGGCTATGGTTCTCGCTGCCTCACCACATGATGCCCTCTGCCATATCATGATACCAGAGGGCCCTCACCAGATGCCTAGTAGATGCTGGCACCCTGCTCTTAGACTTCTCAGCTTCCACAACTGAGAGTTAATAAATCTCTATTCTTCATAAATTACTCAGTCCCTCCCGGACATTCTATTGCAGCAGCAGAAAACAGAGTAACATATGGGCAGACCTTGCTAACAATTTCTGCTTGGCCAAACCAAACTAAAAGATTCCGCAAGGCAGAATTATGATTGAGTAGTGTTTTTTTTTTTTTGTTTGTTTGTTTTTTTTATATGCACCTTTGTGCATATATTGTAACTTTTTAGTCACTTCTTCAGTATCTGCACAAGGTGGGTATTACACAGTCTGCCATAAAGCCCTACCCAGTATGCAATGTAACGGAGGCCTTAGATAGACATCCAGAGTAAAAAATTCTGAACATTGGAGGAAATGTTTTTGTGTGTGATACTGGAGAATTGAACACAGGGGCGTTCTACCTCTGAGTACACCCCACTGACCTACACCCCAGTCTTTTAAAAAAAATTTTTTTTTGAAACATGGTCTTGCTAGATTGATGTTGAGAGTCTCCTACCTTGGTGAGGCCGACCTTGAATCTGAGATCCTCTTGTGTCAGTCTCCCAAGGACTGGGATTAGAAATTTATGCACCATGCCCAGCTGAGGAAATGTTTTTGAAAGTGCTCAAATAACATGTTATTTATTTATTAATTAACTTATTTACTTATTTATTTATTTTTGCGGAATAAATCCAGACGGTCCATTTGCTTAGTCTTATCATTGCTACTGAGAGCAAAGAGAAAGAGTTCAGAGAGGAAAGGTTTCTCAACAGCATGTAATTGAGAGCTCCATTCTTCTTACATGCTGGGTATTTATTTGCAAAGGCAGATTGAAAGCAATATCAACATCAAAAGCAACAGACAGAAAGATATTAGTTGACATGTGCCTTACTGTGATTGTACAAAGAGTAATCTGCTACTTGAAGCTAATTTAAAAGATTGTGATTCCAACAGTTTATTCTGAGGCACAATGACCTATTCAGAAGACAATGATTGAGCTATATAAAATGAAGGAACAGAGATGATGAAAAGAGAGGGACATTTTTCTGCTTGGCCAAACCAAACTAAAAGATTCCACAAGGCAGAATTATGATTGAGTAGTGTTTTTTTTTTTTTTTTTCTTCACTTGTTACTTTTAATTATATTTACATTGGTTGCTTTAAACATTATCAAGTTCATTGCAGATGGCAACTATAAAACTGTAACATCAACTAAAATATTCAGAACTCCCAACCATAGGGAGAACAGGAAAATTTGGCTAATACATTTCTTTGGAAAAATTGAAAATGTCACTGGCAATTAAAATTTTAAAAATTGAGACAAAAGCTGTGGTGCCATTTTTTCCCCACTTTTCCAGGCCTCAGTCCAGGCTATGTGGACAAAGGCAGGACAACAGTCCTGCTGATTGGATCACCATAAAGTCCATGTTTTATTTCTAAACACCAGCTCGTAGCTGAAGCTGTTGTAGCAGAGTTTTAGAAATTGAGAACACATAAGAAAGGGCTGTAAAGTAATTATGTGGCTGACTTTGAAGGTAAAGGAAAGCACCATGAACCAAGCAATGCAGACGGCCTCTTGACACGCCAAAAAGCAAGGAGTGAGCCTTGCATGGTGGCACATGCTTATAATCCCAGTACTTAGGAGTCTGAGACAGAAGGATCACAGGTTCAAGGACAGCCTCAGCAAGTAATGAGACTCTCAGCAATCTACTGAAACCCTATTTCTAAATAGAAATAAAACATAGTAGTTGAGGGGTAGAATGCCTCTGAGTTTACTACCCAGTGCCACACAAACACACACACACACACACACACACACACACACACACACACACACACACACAGGCAAGGGGTGTATTTTCTCCTAGCAAGTCTAGAAGGAATGCAGACCTTCCGACTTCCGACACCTTGATGTTAGTCCAGTGAAGCCCCTTTTAGAAATCTGACCTCCAGAAGCGTAAGCCATTGAGTCTGTGATGCTTCATTATGTCAGCAATAGGAAAGGATGACCATCTGTAGTTTTATTTGCAAATACCCTTAACATTCTGATGTTTGTATTTTACTATATTATTATGTCATTTTTCCATGAAAAATTTTTAAGATCTTTATGTTATCCAATAGATTACTGTTTTCCTTCATATTAATGGATTTTGAAGAATAGGAACATTTTCCCCATGCCAGAACATAGGGAGATTCACCAATTCACCCATGATTTTATTTTCTAGTTCTTGTATGGTTCTCTTCTTAAACTTCTGACTCATATCAAATTTATCTTGACATGTGATATAAATAATGAGTACAATTTTGTATTTCTCTATAAGGCTATTCATTTATTCTAACGTCAGTTGAAACTAGTTTTTCCTCCTACATACAATGGAATTTTACTCAGCTAGAAGGAAAAAATATGCCCTTTGCAGGAAAGTGGATGGAACTAGAGAATATTATGTTAAGTGAGATTGTCCAGTCTCAGAATATCAAGGATAAGCTGGGAATGGTGGCGCACACTTGTAATCCCAGTACTTGGGAGGCTGAGACAGGAGAATTGCAGGTTTGCTGCCAGCCTCCGGTACTTAGTGAGGCACTCTACAACTTCATGAGACTCTGTTCTGAAATAAAGAATAAAATAGGACTGGAAGTGTAGCTCAGAGGTAGAATGCCTCTGGGTTCAATTCTCAGTCCCCTCAACCTTCCCCGTCCCCCGCCAAAAAAAAAGAAAAGGAAATCAAGGGTCATATGTTTTCTTTCATATGTAGGAACTAGTGAGAAAATAGGAAACAAAAGAGACCTCAGATAAACAAGGAGAGAGACCAGCAGACCAGCAGAATACTGGAATGAGAAAGGGGGGGGGGTCTGTATCCATTCATCTGTTGATGAACATCTAGGTTGGTTTCATAATTTGACTACTGTAATTATGCTACAATAAACATGGGTATGCAGGTATCACTATTATTCTAACTTTAATTGTTTTTGGAAAGATATTGAGGAATGGTATAGCTGAGTGATATGGTGGCTCCATTCCCACTCTTCTGAGGAACTTCCTTATTGATCTCCGTAGTGTCTTTACTAATTTACAATCTCACCAACAATGTATAGGAGTTCAACTTCCCTACATCCTCACCAGCATTTATTATTAATTGTATGCTTTTTTTTCTCTCTTATGGTATTGGGGATTGAGCCCAGGGGCATTCTGATTTCAAGCTACATCCCCAAACTTTTAAATTTTTGTTTATTTGAAAAAGGGTCTTGCTATATTTCTGAGAGTCTTGCTACCTTGCTAAGGCTATCCTCAACCTACAATCCTCCTAAATCTTACTGTTTGTATTCTTAATGACTGCCATTCTAAAATTGGAGTTAGATGGTATCTCAATGTAGTTTTGATTTGCATTTCCCTCATTGTTAATGATGTTGGACATTTTTCATACATTTATTGGCCATTTGTATTCAGTATAGTACTTCAAATTTTAGCTAGAACAATTAGTCAAGAGAAAGAAATTAAACGGATTCAAATAGAGAAAGAAGTGAAATTATTTTTGTTTGCAGATGACATGATCCTATCCTTAGAAGACCCAAGAAACAACCAGAAGACTACTAGAGCTAAATAAAATTCAGCAAAATACCCAGATACAAATATAAACTTATAAAAATCAACAGTTTTTCTATACACCAACCATGAATCCACTGAAAAAAATCAGAAAGCAATTCCATAAAAAATAGCCTCAAAACAAAAACAAAAACTCTTAGAAATAAATCTAAGGAAGTAAAAGGACTCTACAATGAAAATTATAGAATGCTGAAGAAAGAAATTGAAGATCCTAGAAGATGGAAAAATCTCCCATGTTCTTGGATAGGGAGAATAAATATTGTCAAAATGGTCATACTATCCAAAGCAATTACATAGGCTTTACATTATGTTTTTAAAGCTTGGGAGGGCCATATCCCTTCACAGTCCCTGTTTATGAATGCTTTTATAGCTGTACTTGCTTGCTTATTCTTCTACATGAATTTTATAGTCAACATTTCTATTTAAAATATGGATGATATTTTTATTGAGATTGCTTCTTATTTGTAAATTAGAGAAAAATTACATTTTTATGATGCTATGTCTTACTATACAAGAACATAGTATATCTTTCCATTTTTCCAAATCTACTCATAATATTTAGGAGTGTGACATAGTTTTTTCATTGCTGTATTGGGTTTTCTTAAGCTTACACACAAATCTTTTATTTCTTTCTTGTTATAATAAACATGACTTTCAATTTCAATACATTTCAAACTCAAATGTTTGCATATATGGTATGTTATTTTTCTAACTTGCTACCTTACTTAATTTTCTTTTTTATTAATTATTTTATATTTCCAGATATATATTCATACTATTTATAAGTAGGAGAAATTATAACTCTTCTTTTATTTTATTTCCATTTGTTTCTTCTTGTCTAATTGAGTTGGCAAGTATCTGCGACAGCATGTTAAATAGTCTAGAGGGCCCACATCTTTGCCTTATTTTAAACTTTAGTGAAGCAATATCTTTTGACTCTAGATGAAGGAAGATACCTAGCTTTCAGGCTGAGACTTATTTCTTCCTATCTGTTTCTTTTTATATCTGTCCATTTGACTACATTCTTTACTTTGACTTTGAAATTTCTTTTTTTGGAGGGGGAGGTGGTACTAGGGATTAAACCATGGGACATTCTAACTTTGAGCTACACTCCTAACTCCTTTTTTAAGTTTTATTTTGAAACAAGGCCTTGATAAGTTGCTGAGACTGGCCTCCAACTAGTAATCCCTGTGTCTCAGCCTCCCAAGTACTTGCATTACAGGTGTGTGCCATGGCACCTGGCTCCATATCCTTATTTACTTAGAAGAATTATCTTGTTGGTTTTATTGTTTAGTTTGTCAATATCTTGTTACCTTTTTCTACTTGGTATGCCTTTATAACTTACCTGTGATTTTTCATGCAACTTTTGTTGTTGCTGCTTTTTTGAAAATTTATAGGTTATTGCTCTATGCATATTGTGCTTTCTTCATTTTGAATTATAGACTAAGCATTAAAAAGTATCTTCCTGACAAAAATCATATGATCATTTCAATAGATGCAGAATAGCCTTCAGTAAGATTCAATATCCTTTCATGATAAACACTCTCAACAAATTACATATAGAAGGAACATATCAAAAACTACTCAAGGATATACATGAAAACCCACAGCCAACATGATTTTAAATGGGGAAAAGCTGAAAGTGTTTCTTCTCAGGTTGGAACAAGATAAGGATGTACACTTTCACCATTCTTACTTAATAGAGTACTGGAAGTCTTAGCAAGAACAATTAGATAATAGAAATAAGAAGCACCCAAACTATAAAGGAAGAAGTTAATCTATTTATTTTTATAATTGACATGATTCAGTACATAGAAAAGCCTAAGTACTCCATCAAAAAAATTTTAGAACTTAAAAATGAATTCACTAAAGTTACATGATACAGAATCAACATATCAAAAAGTAGCATTTTTATATGCCACTAATAAACTTACTGAAAAAGAAACTAAGAAAGCAATAACATTCAAAATATCTAAAAAAACCCTTGAAATATTGATATATACAGTGAAAATTATAAAACACTAATGATAGAAATTTTTTTTATTGGTGCATTGTAATCATACATCTTTATTAGGTACAAACTGATAAAGGCATACATGCACACATTTCTCATTTAACCCTTCCTCAATTCCTGCCCCACTCCCTCACCTTCCCTCCTTCTCAGGTTCAGTTTAGTTAGTAATTGACTTTGATATGTTTGTGAAAGTACATCATGTGCATTAGGATAGAAATTTTAAAGAACACACACACACACACACACACACACAGACACACACAAAAGAAAAGATATCCCGTGTTCATGAATTAAAAGAAACAATTTTGTTGAAATGATCAAAATACCAACAAATCCCATGAAAATACCAACAACTTTATTCATAGAAGTAGAAAAAATCTTAAAATTCATATAGAACCACAAAAGACCCATAATAACCAAAGCAATCCTGAGGG
Source organism: Graphiurus murinus (assembly GCA_004027655.1). Taxonomy (NCBI): domain Eukaryota; kingdom Metazoa; phylum Chordata; class Mammalia; order Rodentia; family Gliridae; genus Graphiurus; species Graphiurus murinus. Next base: position 15,509 of record PVLC010015310.1, on the reverse strand, counting down.
GGAAAATGCTGGAGGCATCCCAAAACTTGATTTCAATACATACTCCAAAGATAGGATACCTAAAGTAGCATGATACTGACAGAAAAGTAGATACATAAACCAGTAGAATAGAAAAAAGAACCATGAAATCAACTGACTTGTTGACAAAGGCACTGTTGTAGTCAGCCTTTCTCCTCTCTGTGACCACAATAACTGACGAGTGAAGCTTAAAAGAAGAAATGTTTACTGGGGCTCACAGTTGCAGTCCATCGTGGGCTGGCACCAGGACAGCAGGGCACCTAGTGCAGGGATACCCCATTACATCATAGCTCAGGAAGCAGAGTGAGAGGACCAGCCCAGGGACATATATAATCCCCAAAGCCACACCCCCATGACACACCTCCTCCAGCCAGTCTCTGCTTCTGAAACTTGCTGCTTTGGCAACCATGCTTTCCGCACATGAGGCTTTTGGGGGACGTTCTAAACTCAAAGTGTAACAGACCCCAAGAACACACGGTGCTGGCTAAATTGGATATGCATATGCAAAAGAATGAAATTAGATTCCTTCCTCTCACCATTCACAGAAATAAACTAAAATGAACCCCAGATCTAAACATTAAACCTGACACTATGAAATCACTGCAAGAAAACATAGGGGGATGCTTTAGTATTTTTGTACAGGCAAGGATATTTTAGATAGAACCCCAGAGGCCCAGGCAACAGAAGTAAAAAAGGACAAATGAGATTATGTCAAATTAGGAAGCTTCTGCACAGCAAAGGGAGTGACTGACAGAACTGAGACAACCTACAGAATGAAAGAAAATATTTGCAAATGTTTACCCAATGAGGGATTGATATCCAGCATATATGAAACCATAAAAGGTTAAGCTCCAAAATAAATCATCAAATAAAAAAACGAAAATAAAACCAGCACAACACAACACAAGAAAAACCAAACAATTAATTTAAAAATGGGCTAAAAAACTAAACAGATGCTTCTTAAAAGAAGATATACGAGTGGCCAATAAGTACATGAAAAATGCTCTGATGAATCTTGTAGATTCATCAGAGAAACACAAATGAAAACTACAATGAGGTAGCATCTCACCCCAGTTAGAATGGCTGTCACACACACACACAAAACAACAACAACAACAAAACACACAAAGCAAACAACAACTACAAAAAGTTTTCCTAGGATGCAGAGAAAAAGGCAACTTTTATATACTGTTGCTGGTAATATGAATTAGTATAGCCATTTATGGGAGAGTCCTCAAAAAACTAAAAATAGAACTACTGTAATGATCCGGCAATTTCACTCCTGGGTACATTTCCAAAGAAGATGAAATCATTTTACCAGAGAGATACTTGCACCCCACGTTTATTGAAGAACTATTCACAATAGCCAAAATATGGAATTGACACAGATGTCCTGTAATGGATGAGTAAAAAGGATAATGAAAATGTGGTATGTACACAATAAAATGCTATTCATCTGTTAACCAAAGAATGGAATCTTGCCATTTACAACAACATGGCTGGAACTGAGGCCATTATGTTAAACAAAATAAATCAGACACAGAAAAACCAATACACGTTCTCACTCTTTTGTGGAACTAATATGTCAAACTTGTAGAAGAACTGGATGAAATGGTGACTAGGTGAATTGGGGGGAGGGGCAGAAGTTCAATAAGGGGCATCAAAACATACAGTAGATGAATTATGTCTGGTTGTTTAACATAATACCGTACTGTTACTGTTGGTTTAATCTATGATATATTTCAAAATGACTAGGAAAAAAAAGTATGAAATTTTCAACAGGTAATAATGATTAATGGCTGAAGAGATGGAAATGCTTATTACCCTGATTTCATTATTTCACATTGTTTTCTACAATAAGTTACCATAATATACCCCATTAAGGTATATAAGTTAGTAAAATAGAATATATCCACTTGTCAATCCTCAAACTCTATTGCCTTTAACAACAAAAGTCCTTGAGTACTAATGTTCTTACTTGGTTTACTTAAAATAGATGAATTGAGACATAATCTCTATATAGCAACAATCATGTTTGCCAGGTGTATAGTTCTGTGGATTTTTGACAAATATATACATTGTATAATCACCACTAAAATCAATATAGAGACTATTTTCATTACCACCAAAAAGCTTGCTAATTTGTTACTAATTCACTTCTAGTTTGTAACCCAGGCAACCACTGATCTGTTTTCTTTCCCTGTAGCTTTGCCTTTTATGGAATACAATATAAACAGAATTAAACACTATGTAGCCTTTTGTGTCTGGCTTCTTTCACTAAGCATAAGACTTGAAAGAGACATCCATGTTGTTAAATGTATTAGTAACTTTTTTTTTTTTCCTGTCCTCCTTTTTCTTGTCCCTCAAACCAGGGGCATTATACCTCTGAACCACACCCTCAGCCCCATTTATTTTATTTATTTATTTTTATCTTGAAACAGGGTCTCACTAATTTGCTGCGGGCCTCTCTAGGTTGCAGAGGGAGACTGTCCTCAAGCCTGTTATCCTCCTGTCTCAGCCTCCCAAGTACTGGGATAGCAGGGGTACAAAACCATGCCCGGCAAATAGTTGCTTTTTATAGTGAATAATGTTTTATTTGGCTAGCCATTCACAAGATGATAGATATTTGGGTTGTTTCCACTTCCAGGCAATTTTGAAAAAGACTGTTAAAAATATTTTAGAAATGTGCAAATGTTCTCTCTCTTTCCACAATATACATGTGTGTGCATATATATAATTACATATGTTATATACACAAAAATGTTAATAGGAAAAAATATTTAATTAAAAAAATAGTATCCTTCTTTGTATGTTTGCCTCATTTTGGACTGTATTCTACACAATCAGAGATCAATTTCATGCATTCTGCTTTCCTTTCACTTGTAATCATTTAGAGTATTATTGTTTTCTCATTTTACGTCTTTCTAATCTCTTCATTTTGTGGGTGTCTCTCATGTAAATGCTGATTTCTGGACAACTTAAACTGTTGTTTAGTATGCGTGCAAATCCCGTTTGCATTTATTGGCATGACTGATACTGTAGACTTAATGCTGTCATGTTCTAGGTTCTATTTGAACATGCTTGGTTCCACACATACAGCCTTTCCCAGCATGGGCTGTTGTGTCTGCTTTTGTTCTCCTCTTCCCACCTCTCCTTGTCATCCTGCTCTGTATTCTCCCCCTTCTCTTTGCTTTCTCCTTCCCTTCCCTTTCTTTCTTCTAATATCCTTATATAATATCCTTTTAGACTATCATTGGTTTATTTTCATTCTATGATCAAAATTGCATTAGTAAGAAAAACCGGGCTTTTTGAAATGTACTTTAAGCCTCTGAACATCTCTAAAACCTTCTCCCCTCACCCTTGCTAACAGCCCTGCTCACATGAATAAAAATAGGTTCTGGCCTTTGTCCTGACAACTCTGGGGGCCAATGCTGTGCCTCCCCTCTGCTGGAGCATAAAGTTCCTTCCCTTTGCAGTGTACCTTTGTCTGATTCTTTTGATGGAGAGCACAAGAAGCCACTGAAAGAAGCCATCGGTTTTCACTTATTTTTTTTTCTTCTTTTTCTCATTCTTTGTTTAGCTTTGCAAACTCTTTTTAAAACTCCCTTTCATCTAGTCACCATTTTTTTACAGTTTACTTTTTTAGTGCTTTTATTGGTGCTTTGTATTATACATCCTAGTGAGATTGAAAGTGATACATTAATCACTTGGTGTATTTCCCTCCATATCCCAACTCCCTCTCCCTTCTTCCCTCCTCATAAATGTGAGTGAGATTGGTAATGATACCTTCATGTATGGACATCACCTTATTTAAACTGTTTCCTTCCTCAAGATTTGTTTTTCTCCTTCCCACCTGCCTTCCCCAACACTCTTCCACTAATTTACTGTCTCTCTTCATTGAATGAAGTCTTTTTTTATTTCCTATTTTGCTTCTTACTTTCACATATGAGAGAAAATATACCATCCTTGACTTTCCAAGATCTCACTTAGCATAATATTCTCTGGTTTCATCCATTTTCCTATAATTATATAATTTTGTTCTTCTTTGTGGCTGAGCAAAATTCCATTGTGTGTATATACCACATTTTCTTTATCCACTCATCTGTTTAGTCATCAAATTTTTAATTTAGATTTCTTATTTGTATCCCTTGTCTCATTTTGCAGTACTAACTTATTTCAACTGTTCTGTGGCATGTCTTGTGCTGATTTCAGTCTTCTAGAAACAGTATTCTGCTCCTTATTCCCTTTTTTTTCTTATAGAAATTTACAAGAAATCCAACCAATTTTTTTAAAATTGATTTTTGATTTTTAATTTACATTTTCCTATATTTTTAGGAGGAATGGAGGGCCAGAATAATTTTTCTAGATTCATGGTTCTAGAATTCTTTCTTTTATTGCTTTGCAAGGTAATACAATGATTGTTTACATTTTTATATGTCTTTTTTGCTTACCCCCTCTCTTGCTTTCATCTGGATTTTGTCTTTACCTGTATCATCTCTGCTTTACTTCAATAAGATACTTTACCTTGTTAGTTTGGGTTCTTTATGGGGCCTACATTATGTCAACACGGTTAGTTCTTATCACACCCTGGTCCTTTTCTGAACTGAATTTCCCCTATTGCCAGCTTGTGCTGAATTTGATTTCTCAGCTCTGCAGGGATGCCATTTGGTGCTTTGATTATCATGGTGGAAGAGGCATCCTTGTTTCCACTCTACTTCTTCTTGCACAGATGCTGACAATCAAGGACATTCTATTGTCTATGGATCAGGCCATGGATATTGATTTTCCTAACATAGTTGCCCTATTTTCCTGAGAGGGGAGCTCAAGGATATTTAAAACCAATGTTGATGCCACCTCTGCCACCACCTTTCCTGAATTTTTCTTCATATATATATATATATATATATATATATATATATATATATATACACACACACACACACACACACACACACACACAATGAAGAAAAAATATATTTTTTTAAATTTATTTATTTATTTATTTATTTTGCGGTACTGGGGATTGAACTCAGGGGCATTCTACGTCCAAGCTGTACCCTCAGCCCTATTTTTTATTTTTATTTTGAAACAGCATCTCACTAAGTTGCAGAGTGCCTCATTAGGTAGCTGAGGCTGGCCGCAAACCTGGATCCTCCTGTCTCAGCCTCCCAAATGCTGGGATTACAAGCGTGCGCCACCACGTCTGGCTCATATTTATATTATTGTGAATTGTTGGACTGACATTTTTTAAACTAATAATCTGCATTGGTATGAGACCATTAGAGATCCTTATTGTATGGATTACAAATATTTGTAATATTAAGTGCATCTAATTACTTATGAGAAAAAATAATGCCGCATTTCCTCACTTAAGTATTGACTCATCTATCTGTCAATCTCTACTTTTGATAATATATATATATATATATATATATATATATATATATATATATATACTTTTAAATTTTTCTGGTTGTCTTTTTTCAAGGAGTATTCTAAAACACTTTTCCACTTGTGAATAACCACCATTTTCCTCTGCTTCTGAGTTCAAGTTTTAGAAGTGCCACATATAAATGAGGTCATGCATTATTTGCCTTCCATGCTCAGCATATTTCACTAAGCATAAAGTGCTATGTTGTTGCAAACCTTTTATTTATTTATTTATTTATTTATTTATTTATTTATTTATTTATTGCAGTACTGGGGATTGAACCCAGGGGCATTCTACCTCTGATCTACACCCCCAGTCCTATTTTTTATTCTTTATTTTGAAACAGTGTCTCACTAAGTTGCAGAGAGCCTCACTAAATAGCTGAGGCTGGCCTCGAAACCAGATCCTCTGGTCTCAGTCTCCCAAGTACTGGGATTACAAACGTGCACCCCATGCCTGGCTGCAAACATTTTTAAAGTTTGAATAATATAGCATTTTGTACAAATACCACTTTTTATTTATTGTTGATAGACCCTTGGTTTGATTCCATATACAGCTATTGGGAATAATGCTGCAATGGGAGTGTAGATAGCTCTTCAACATACTGATTCAATTCCCTCAAATATATATCAACAAGAAGGACTGTCATATGGTTGTAATATTTTCAGCTTTTGGAGGAATCTCCATTCTGTTTTCCACAATGGATATACCAATGTACCTTCCCACCAGGAATATACAAGGGTCCCTTTGCCTCACATCCTCACCAACATCTATCTCTGGTCCTTTTGTTCGCAGCTATTGTAACAGATATAAAGTGATATTTCATTGTGGTTTTGATTTGTAGCTCTCTGATGATATGAAGCACCTTTTCATATTCCTGCTGACCATTGTATGTTCTCCTTGGAAAAATGTGCAGTTTCTTTGTCCATTTTTAATCAAGTGGTTTATTTCCTTGTTGTTGACTTGGTTGAGTTCCTCAAATATTTTGAATATTAGCCTCTTATCATTTAAATGATTTTTGACTATTTTCTTCTATTCCATAAGTTGTTTCTTCTGAGTTTTAAAATTTATTGTACGTATTCTGTTTTCTTAAAATACTCTGTGTATGTGTTTGTGTGGTATTGGAAATTGAAGTTAGGAACATTCTACCTTTGAGCAGAAGCCTCAGCCCTATTTTATTTATTTTTTCAGTTTGAAACAGGATCTCACTAAGTTGTAGAGGACCTTGCTAAAGTGTTGAGGCTGTCCTTGAACCTGTGATCCTCCTGTCTCAGCCTCCCAAGTACTGGAACTATAGGTATGCACCACATGCCCAGTTGTACATATTCTTAAACAATTTCAAACTTGTACTCCAGGCAGAATCAGCCTACTCTACCTAGTGGAACAAAGAATGTTTCACAAGTCCAGATAACAGATTGGATTTCTAATTAGAAAAAGCCACTGCTTCTGTATTATAATAGGACAGAACAGCTTGGCTGCATACACTACCAGATATATCTGCTTTGACCATGGCAATGAAACCCTGCTGTTGAGTAAGACTGTGTCCCTTTGGTGTTGCACTAATTTAGGATCTGGTCAATTAAATCATTGTTTATTTAATCCTGGGAACGTACACCTGCAGTATTATGAAGGTGCCGCAGGCATAGCCAGGAAGCCTGATTGATATTTGTGGCCACCTCTCCAAGCCCAGTTAAAACATTTCAAATTACCTGCCCTTTGCATGCTGGGCTGCCTCTTCCAGGCTGGGGAGGAACAATGTGCACCAGAGCCTGAATGACTTTTGCAAAGGACTCCACTGCCATACGCACATGGGAGGAAAGTGATCATTAAAGAAACCAAACCAAACCAAATCAGTTTCCAAATACTGCTGGATTTGCCATCAGCAGGGCAGTGCAGCTTCATATGCAAACACAGCCTCTTTTAAGAATCATCGTTGTTTCTGAACAGAAAGTATTTTGTCTTCTCAGGCAGGAAACCCAATGCAGGACTTACCCAGAGATATATTTTCCACCATGTGGCCAGGACAATAAACATGGCTCTTTTGATCTGTGTGGCAATAGTGGCGGAGCTGGAGCTCTAAAGGGAGAGAAATGGGAAACAAATCTGCCAGAGGTGAGCGTGTGCCCTCAGGGTACTTCTGCATGTCTAAAGTTCACCAAGAAAAGCCAGGGAGATTTCAAATAAACATGTCTAAAGGGGTCATAAAAATCCTAACCAGTGTGATAGCTTAAATCCCAACGTCAAAACACAGAAATGCATGGCCTGCATCACATGAAACTTCTTTGGCCTCGGGTTTATAAATTAAAGCCCTTTCAAACTCCTATTTTTACAAGCATAAATTTATAAATGCCCCTCCTCCCCACCACCAACTCTCTACTATGAATAAACAGCAAATTTATCTTTCTGTTTCTGCAGGTGGAATATTTTTGTAACTCAAATGGGGGCCAAAAGGATACCGACAATGAATCATTTCTAATTTTCATTAGGACACAGTCGCATGCCATTGTCACCATATAGGTGTCCTTTTAACTTGCTGCTTTAAAGTCTTATCCTAGAAATCGCTGTGATTCATTAGTGCACACACTGCCTCCATTTTTACATCAAAATGCCAGAGTGAAGCACAGTTTCTTTCAGCACCGTTGAAACAGAGTGCTGTTATTAGGAAATGTGAGTGGGTTGAAGTGGGACTCCCCGTGGAGTTAACTTGGCAGAGTCGGAGTTCCTGGCTCAACCTCATATTAAAAGTGAGTCATCAGTTTACCCACACAGCAGGGTCTTCACTTTGTACTTCTCAATCTGAGCAGCTCAGCAGCAGGGCCAAAGATTTGAGATTAGTTTCGATAATTAATAGGTGAAGGAAATCTCTCATTTATTTTGAGAATTATTTCATTATTCATATATATTCCTACATGTTACTCTCTGATAAACAATATGACACAAATAAAATCTTCCTCCTAGAAAGTTGATGTATTCCGTGTGATTTATCTATAATAGAGGCTGGAGGTGCCTCTGTTCCCATGAAAGTAAGTTTTTTCCTTTTACATTCATCAAAATATTTTTACAAGAAAGTTTCAGCAATTATTGTGTATGCAAAATACATATTAGGTTTCTTTCTTTCTCTCTTTTTTTATTCCTTTCTTTATTTTTTCTTTCTTATATTACGAATTCAGCCCAGGGGCATTCTACCTCTGAGAGTTTTTTCAATTTAGTTTTATTTTAATTTGTGTTTTGAAACAAGGTCTCACTATGTTGCTGAGGTTGGGCTCAAACCTGCAATCTTCCTGTCTCAGATTCCCACATACTGGGATTGCTGTTGTGCACCATCGTGACTGGCAAAATACTTAGTCTTTATCCTTTTTTGTTTGTTTGTTTGTTGTTTGTTTTTTTTGTTTTGTTTTGTTTTTTGCAGTGCTGGGGATTGGACCCAGGGCCTTGGGCATGCTAGGCAAGAACTCTACCACTGTGCCATATCCCCAGGACAAATACAATGATTTTAAATATTGCTGGGCTTAATAAAATACAACAATAAGACATTAATGATTCATTTCTTCCGTGAAACATTAATAAATGGGTGCAATTTATTTCCTTTTATCTCATAATATACTTAATTGAAGTGATATAAGCAAACTCAGTATAGACTAATTATATTTTTTCAATAAAGCCTTAAAATCTCTTAGTGAAACATCAATATAGTCTTCTCCTTACTAGAGCACTTCTGTTTAGATGCAATAGTTCCTTAATTTAATATATATATTAATATCAGTGACAATTTTTGAAAAATTAGAACAAAATAATTTGCTTGTAGTATTAAAAAAAAAAAACCTTTGTTCACACAGTATGTATAGATACAAACTCACACATCCACACACACATACACGATAAACATACTTTCTTTTTTTTTTTTTAGCATGGATTTTTATACATTTCTTGGATAGAAAGTATAACATACTTTCTAGCAGATAATGCCCCTCATAAATGGGACTTCATCTGCACGTGTAGCCTCGGCTCTCATTAGCAGTCAGGAACTCCAGTTACAGAGACCTGATACTGTTCTTGTGCCTTGCTTCTTTGCGCACAACTTCCAGGACTATCCTTCCCACTCTTCACCTGGGACACTGATGAGTGTTCAAATATTATCATGGCCCTTTCTATGTTCATACCCATACATGCATGATGACATTAATTATAAGGTGTTTTAACCAGGGGAAACTTCTGTCTCCAGCACAATGTAGAAGTCTCCCAGATGGAGAAATGGCTTCATATTTATTTTCATTTCTATTTGGTTTCACGCCCTTCACCATTATGAAACATTGCACATTCTATGAGAGATGTCCTAGGCATCCCATGTTCAAGCTGCTGCGTGGTGACATGACTCATTCAATTTTCTTTGGGGCACCGCAAATGCCTGGTCTGCAGGCAGCCTATTCTTCTCTGTCTAAGTTCATTTCTTACATAATTCTCAATCAGCCTTTCAAATTCTCACCTTCAAAAGACAAACAGCCATGCATTATAATTTTAGTACTTGGGAGGCTGAAACAGGAGGATCACAGGTTTGAGATGAACCTCAGCAACTTAGAGGGGCTCTCAGCAACTTAGAGTGACCCTGTTTCAAAATTTAAAAATCAAATAAAATGAAATAAGGCTGGGAGTGTAATTCAGAGGTAGAATACCCCTGGGTCCAATCCCCAGTCCCACAAAAACAAACAGACAAAACTATTAGTATTTTTGTTGATACTAAGTATAGATTAACTTGGAAAGAAACTGACATCTTGACTTGATAAAATGTGTTAATTAGTATGTTTTCTTTACATCTATTTTAGCCTTCCTAGAATTTCCCCATTAAAGTTTTCAAGGTTCTTCATAGAAATTTTCTTCTATAAAGAAAATTTTCTTAAATTTCTTCTTAAAATGATTCCCAGGTGTTTTGTATTTTTATTTTATCTTCTTTTTGATACATTTTATTTTCAATCAGGTTTTGACTGTTGATATTTGAATATTTAGTAATTTAACTGAACTTTTCTGTAACTCTCATTACTTCTGATAGATTTTCAGCTAATTTTCTTAATTTGTCTAGATAGATAATCCTATATGTCATATAATAACATTTCTATATGCTTTAAAATATTTATGCTTTTTGCCCATCTGATTGCATTACTCATAAATTTGAGAATAGTATTAAAATTAGTGCATATTTCACATGAACTTTAAATACTTTTAAATATTCATAATTTGTTTTCCTAGAATAGTCCATTTTATTATAATTACAAATCCTATCACTTATTGCTTATATTACATGTTATTTTCAGATACATGTAGAAGTCTTTGAATTTGAAGTTGACATTTCTCTGTGTTGTCTCTGTTATTCTAATTCTTTAGCTTAGTTTTTCTAAACAATGAACTACTACAGTGTTTTTCCACTTATAGTTAATTTCTGCCTTTGTCTTTGTTAATCCTTCTTCCCACGTGCTCTACCTTGTTCTGCCCTTCTTGAGTTAAATGTGTTGCTACTTTTAAAAAAAAATTTTATTTGGAGGAGGAATGATTTAGATGTGAGTTTTTAAGGTTTTATCCCTTAGGAGGCTTTCCAATAGCTTCTATGTCTCCTATATACTGTGTTCTAGATGTTGTGAATTACTAAATCCTCCCCAACTGATTTTTATTTGTTGTAAAAATTAAAGAAACATTTTGAGGTGACCGAGAGGCCTCTATTTGCTCTCCATAGTTTCATTTTTATCCATTTAATGTTTTTGATCAGATAAAGTGGGCTGCAATATCTGTATTTTGTATTATTTTCTGTGGCCCAAAATATAATAAATTTTAAAAAATTCTCCATGACTTTATAATACATAGCATATATGCATAAAAATATAGATAGGTGTGTACATGACATGTAACATGTTGCATATAATATGAAATATATATACAAAACTATATATATATATATATATATAATTCATTCATAGTAATACCCATTATGGCTTGTTAAAAGCCAGGGCTCTAAACTTAAACTTCCTCACTTTTGATCTTCATTCCCATTTTTTGTCAATGATATAAGATTCAATTAGAACTATGGTTGTTTGAGAAATAAGTGGATTAAACTCTTTAAGAGACTCAACCTATAGCCAAATGTATAATAAAAGCTGGAATTATTACTACCACTGTTCTCTATACTAGTGACCTGTCAAAGTTCAAAAGATGTGTTTGAATTATCCTAATGTGACATCAATTATGTATTTTAAAATGAATTAAGATGCATTTATCTCAAAGGTTTAAAACATTTTTGATATCTTAAGGCATTTAAAATTAGATAACAGTTTTAAAAACATTTTTGTTTGAACTTTTTAATCTATTTGTTATGTTAGGTGTAAAAAATACTTAAAAATTGCTACATGTTAATAGATAGCTTGGTTTTATTGAGAAGTTACATCAATTGTAAATGAGAGATTAACAGACAACTAACATCTAGAATTTTCTAACTTCAGTTCTTTGTTTTGAAACAAAAATTATTATAAAATGGGTTTCTGTATTTTTAATTTTTTTTTAATATGGATAGTTCCCCAGCATCAAAAAATAAGAATTACTATTTTTTAAATCCTCTTAAGTTTAATTAACTCACAGGAGAACCTATGGGTGAAAGTCATATTTCCTGCTGCATTTCTAATCCCATGTGACAGTTTCAGGAAACAACACAGTGCTCTGTGAAGTTTCTGGCAAGCTTTCAGTAGAGGTCAGAAAAGTTAAGTGTTCCAACAGTGAGCCCAACTTTTGGTAGCCTTCAAAGGATTTCACTAGGATTTGTTCTCTACATTACAGCAGAGAATATCAAAAGCATCCCTTGAAAATATTTGTACAGTCAGTTTTGACCTTTCTATTTTAGGATAGGCAATCAACTACAACTAAACTTTGGGGTTCCTTTTCCCTGTATTGGGTAAAAAAAGATAAATGCATAAATACCAATGAATTGTTCCTCTTTCTCCCCCTTTCCTCTTCCAATGTGGGTTCCAGAAAAAACAAGAAACTTATTTAAGTTATTGTAATATTCTCATACTTTTCAAAGTTTATTTCTTTAACTTAAAATGTATTGAAATAGAGCAGCTTATTGATAAATGTTCTTGTCACAAGCATATAAATATATTTTCATAAATGATATGCATATAACCAACACCCAGTTCAATGAAAATTTTCAGGACCTCGAAGCCCTTCTGTGCCTTCTAGTCATGACTCACCCTCCAATAGTATCCATTCTACAGTTATCCCAAATGTTATATATTGGAATCGTATTGTATGTATTCTTTGGACATTACTTCAATTGCTTTTAATATTGTGAACTTCAACATATTCTTTGTGTACTTATAGATTACTTATTATTATTGCTGTATACTTTTTCTCTGTTATACTATATTTATTCATCTTCCCCAAATCAAGTGTTCACATAAAGGCAAGTCTGTATGTGAACTCTGTATTCTGATTCAATCATCTATTTGTGTATTCCTTTTTACTTATCTTAACATTTATAACAAGATTTATTTTGTTTTCCATATACAAGATTGCTTTTGATGTATATAAAAATTCAAAACCTAGGACTTTTCAGAATATATCCGTCTCTCTCCAAAAGACAATTTTATTGACAATGTCTTTGAAGTTATGAATGAATTTGAGGGTAAATTGGCAATCATCCTTAGAATACTATGATCTTTGATTATGTAATTCCCATTCGTTTCTTTTTGTATTCTTTTTTTAATGTGCTTTTATTGGTGCATTATTATCTCATATCATAATGTAAATCATGTTGATATTGACATACATGCACATAGCACTTGGTGGCCACTCCCCACCTCCACGTCTCCCCCCTTCACACACAGAGGACTGAGACTGATATTGGGATTTTCATGTATGTACACACAGTCGATGTTAGTATTTCCAATAATGAACCTCAGTCTTCCCCCTCCCCTTCCCTTAGATCACTTTCCTAGCTCCACCAAGGTTTCTCCTCCATTTTCTGGAGTCTTTCTGGTATCCCAGTTACGCCCTAGCTTGCGTATATTAAAGAAAACATATATCCCTTCACTTTCTGTGACTGGCTAATCTCACTAACATAATGTTCTCCAGGTCCTTCCACTTCTTGCAAATGACATTATTTTATTCTTCTTTATCAATGAGTAGAATTCCATTGTGTGTATTTCCCATAGTTTTGTGATCCATTCATCTGTTGATGGACACCTGGGTTGATTCCATAATTTGGCTATTGTGAATTGTGCTGCTATAAACATGGGTATGCATATATGACTGTAGTTCTCTGGTTTTAACTTATTTGGAAAGATACCCAGGAGTGATATAGCTAAATCATTAGGTAGACCCATTCTCAGTTTTCTAAGAAATCTCCACACTGATCTCAATAGTGGCTGCACTAGTTTGCAATCCCACCAACACTGTAGAAGAGTTCCTATTTACTCACATCCTTGCTAACATTTATTGTTATTTGGCTTCTTGATGATTGCCATTCTGATTTGGGTTAGATGGATTTGGCTTAGTTTTGATCTGCATCTCCCTAATTGCTAATGATGTTGGACATTTTTTGGTGTATCTATTGGCCATTTGTATCTCTTTTTTGTGAAGTGTCTATTCAATTCAATTGCTCATTTCTTGATTGGGCTATTTGTTTTTCTAGTGTAATGTCTTTTAAGTTATTTGTATATTCTAGATATTAGTTCTCTGTTAGAGGGATAGCTGGTAAAGATCTTCTCCCGTTTCATGAGCTTTCTCTTTAGGCTATTGAGTTTCCTTTGATGGGCAGAAACTTCTTAGTTTAATGCCATCGCATTTATTAATTCTTGTTTTAATTTCTTGAGCTTTGGAAGTCTTGTTGAAGAAGTGTTGACCTGTGCCTATATGTTGGAGTGTTAAGCCTATACCCTCCTCTAATAGCTTCACTATCTTTTGTCTGACTCCCAGGTCTTTGATCCATCTCAAATTGACTTCTATGCAGGGTGCAAGGTATGGATTTAGATCAATTTTTCTACAAATGGATAACCAGCTTTCCCAACACTATTTGTTGAAAAGGCTGTCTTTTCTCCAGCATATGTGTTTGGCCCTTTGTCAAAGATCAATTGACTATAATGTGTGGATTTGTTTCTGCATATTCTGTTCTATTCTATTGGTCTATGTGTCTGTTTTTGTGCCAATATTACAATATTATGCTGTTTTAACTACTATAGCTCTACAGTATAATTTGAAGTAGGGGATTGTTTTTATTATTAGAAACTATTTTAAAAATTTATATTCCAATAAATTGGAAAACATGGGCAGTTGTTGCTCATTAAAATATTCTGTAAATGTCTATTAGGTCCATTTGGTTTATGGTGTTCTTTAGGTCTGAAGAGTCTTTACTCATCTTTTGTATGGAAGATAGATCTAGTGTTGTGAGTGGTTTGCTGAAGTCTTCCAATATTATTGTATTTGTGTCTATTTGAGATCTAATGTTCTGAAGAGTTTGTTTTACAAATATGAGTGCATGCACATTTGGGGCATAAATGTATACTATCATATCTTCTTGCTGAATTGTTCCTTTTATTAATAAGAAGTGCCCCGCTTTGTCTTTTCTGATGTTTTAGCTTAAAGTCTGTTTTGTCAGATTTGAGCATTGGTACCCCTGCCTGTTTTTGGTCTCCATTTGCATGGTATATCTTTTTCTATCCTTTTACCTTTAGTATATAGATATCTTTGGCTGTAAGGTGAGTTTTTTGCAAGCAGCATATAGTTGAATTATGTTTTTTAATCCACATTGCCAGTCTATTTCTTTTAATTGGAGAAATAAGACCTTTGACATTCAGTGTTATTATTGAAATATGATTTTTTTTTAAATTTTTATTTATTTTTTTTAATTTTTTAGCATGGAATTTTATACATTTCTTGGGTACAACAGGGTTAATTACACATTTTTGTTGGGTACAAACTAGTACAGGTAAAGACATCCATGCACATATTTCTCATTAACCCTTCCCCAATTCCCACCCACCCTCCCCCTATCTCCTGGTCAGTTTAGTGATTGACTTTGATGTGA